>JAHXMQ010003489.1:17796126-17814639 GCA_020466415.1 Ammodramus savannarum pratensis
GCCAGGCTGGACACTGGGACACCCTGGGACAGTGGGAGGTGTTCCTGCCTATGGCAGAGGTGGGGTTGGAAAATCTTGAAGGTCCTTCCAACCCCAACTTTTCCATGATTCTATGGTATCTGCAGGATTCTGCAGAACTGGGAAATCCTCCATGTATTCCTTATTGAGAGGAACGAAACTTCCAGAAAAGAAAATCCATGGGAGTCCCAAATTTGCTGAGGCAGTCAAGAGTCCCATTTTCAGGCTCAGTCCTTCAGCTGCTCTCTGCAGTTTTGTTGCATTATTTCATTGGTGTCACACCCCTGGCTGGGGCCAGCTCTGCCCAGAGGGGTGACAGGACCTTGCACACCTGGGGCAGGGTCTGGAGGGCTCTGCCCCTGCCCAGGGAGTGTCTTTCCCTCCAGTCCTTTAACTGCTCCTTAACCCTTCCTCCACAGCAGCCCCATGCAGGAATTCCCACCCCTGTTTGCCAAGAGGTAGGTGCTGCACCTCGGGGAGCACTGCTGGGGCTGGGGGCTTGTACCAGGCTGGGACTGCAGATCCCAGCAGTTTCACAGCAGAGGAAGAACAATCCCTTGGAAAAGGATGCTGGGGGTTGGATCTCACTTCTTTTCTGGGAGAAACAGTGTTGGAAAAACCGAGAATGCAGTCCTGATGGTGCTTTGGGTTATGGACCTTATTATACCCTTACACTATAAACCCTTCACCACCTTACCCGCTACAGTTTCTCACTTACTTAAGGCATATTCTTACTTACAACTATAAAAACATAAGTTTATACTTTTTCTGTGTATTGTATTTTTACATCAATCCAAGTTTCTCCCAAGGCTGCAGGTCAAACCCTTCAGTGTCTGTGATTCCCGCACTCTGGAATCCAGGAACTCAGCTGATGCTGTGTGGAAAAATCCCCCTGACCCGGCTGCATTCTGCCCCTTGGGATGCTCAGCAGGAGCACAGGGAGCAGCAGCAATAAATAAGGAAATAAGGAAATCATGGCTGGGGAAAAACAGGGATAAACTGCCTGGAAAGCTGCAGAAGAGAGGGAATGATGTGCCATTTGTCTCTTTCTCCCTGTGGAAAGGATTGAGATAGAAGAGGAGGAAGGACAGCAGAGGAGGAGTCCAACTGTGCCGGGTCCATCCAGGGTTGCTCCGGAGAGCAGCAGGTACTCATTACTCAGGGTGGCATCTCTCATCCCAGCCTTTGCCAGCTCTGGGGATAACTGCTTTCATCAGCTGTGCAAACACACCCAGACATGGGCAGTTTGCAGAGGAGACCTCTCAGGAAACACCGGGGATAGAACAGCTCCAGCTGGGATAAATGGGGAAAATCAGTTTCTAAACCCAAGCAGAAAGGCAGATGTGAGTGACAACAGTGCCACAGAGCACAGGGACACTCTCAGGGAGCAGCACAGGAGCTGTGGGCACAGCATTTGAGCATGGGAGAAGCTCCTAAAACTCACCTGGGTTAATGTTTTGCTGATTTGTTATTTTGTTCTCTTTTTTTTTTTTTTTTTTTTGTCAGTGCTAATGGGCTAAGAAAAACCAGCCCTGGGTCTTCCTGGGGTGAGCCAAAGGCAGCAGCAGCCTCTCCCTCCAGGTAGGAGCTCCAGCACAGCCAGGATGGGTGGCACTGAAGGTCAGAGACCTCTGTGGGCACCACTCTGGGAAAGGGGAGGAACCAAATCCATCTTTCCATGGCAAGCCTTTCCTGGATGCAGCCAGCCCTTAATAGAGGTTTTATGGCTGAAACCCATGGCAGGATCTGACAATATCCTGATAGAAGGGCTCAAAATCCAAAAGGAAAAAACCCAAATGTAGAATCCTGGGCTGGTTTGGGTTGGTAGGACTTTAAAGCCCACCCAGTCCCACCCCTATGAGCAGGGACACCTTCCACTGTCCCAGGTTGCTCCAAGCCCCATCCAGCTGAATCCTTTCTTGCCAAACAGGTGTAAGGGAATAATTTTTAGCTGTTTCCCAATGTTTTTGACTGAATCCATATGGATAAAAAAGGTGAAATAATTCTCACTGCAATCAGCACTTTGGCTGCTGCCCTTGTCCTGGTGCTTTTACTGGTGAGCCACTGTAGAAAGTG
This sequence comes from Ammodramus savannarum pratensis, assembly GCA_020466415.1. Taxonomy (NCBI): domain Eukaryota; kingdom Metazoa; phylum Chordata; class Aves; order Passeriformes; family Passerellidae; genus Ammodramus; species Ammodramus savannarum. The sequence goes on from JAHXMQ010003489.1 coordinate 17,798,221, forward strand.
GAAATTCCTGGCAAAATCTGTGCTTTTAATTTAAAATTGCTCTGAGATGACTTTGCCAGTGAATGGATTGAGAAGAGTGATGGTTCATTCCCATTTTCTTCATTGCCATAAGGAACACTCCAGTGCAGGGTGGATTTGCTGCAGCTGGAGCTGGTTTGATCAGGAATGATAATTTTGTCCTTTGTCCTCTCCTGCAGCCCTAAACCAGGCAGCAGGAGCCAAACATCCCCATCCCTGAGTGACACTGTGGGGACAATCTCCACTTCTGCTGACATCAGGTGGGTTTGGAGGCCCTGCAGGATCCCGAGGGCAGGATGGGGAACTCAGCTCTGCCTGGGGGATTCCCTGGAGACACAAAATCCTCCAGGACATGTCCACCTGTCCATCCGTCCCACCTGTCCATCCGTCCCACCTGTCCATCCATCCATGTCCACCTGTCCATCCATCCACATCCACCTGTCCATCCATCCATCTCCATCCATCTCAAACACACTTGTCCGTCCATCCATCCATCCATCCATCCATCCATCCATCCATCCATCCCACCTCTCCATCCATCCATCCATCCATCCATCCATCCATCCATCCATCCATCCATCCCACCTCTCCATCCATCCATCCATCCATCCATCCATCCATCCATCCATCCATCCCACCTCTCCATCCATCCATCCATCCATCCATCCATCCATCCATGTCCATCTTTCTCTATCCATCCTCCATGTCCATCCATCCATGTCCAGCTGTCCATCCATCAATGTACATCTTTCCCTGTCCATCCATCAATGTCCATCTTTCCATCCCACCTGTCCAGCTGTCCATCCATCCATGTCCATGTGCTCATGGAGCTGCACAGACCAGCCAACACCACTCAGGGAATTCCAGGGAAGGAATGGTTCCTGGGAGGAACTATCCCCAGATGGAAGCCAGGGCCTGCCCCAGTGTGAATGCTGGGAATTGGGATCCAGACCTGCAGCCCTTTCTGTGCAGCTCCTCCTCCCCCTGCCTCACACTCCTGCTGTTTTCCCTGCAGGAATGGTGAGGACAGGCAGGCCCTGAGTGGGAAATTCTCCTTGGAAACGGTGTCCCAGGCTGGAGATGGGTAAGGAATGAGCAGGGGCTGCTCTGTGCTGCTGAGCTGGGTTTGCTGGGGAGCAGCAGCTCCTGCTCCTGGTGTCCCCCAGAGCAGCATCTGCTGTCAAAGCTGAGCCTGGCAGAGATCCACTCCCTTCCCTCTCTGCTCTGGGATTCTCCCCTCCCTGCATTTCCCTTTATTTTGCTGCTCCTTTGCCTCTGCTGCCTTTCCCTGGAGCTGTCCCTCCTCCCAGGGCTGTGCTGGCTCCTGCTGCTCTTGGGCTGTGGTTCCATGATCCATGACCTGCAGTTAGACCCACTGATGCAGAGATTGAACCCCAGGAATGCAGCCCTGCCCATCCTGATGGAGAGATTTAACCCCATTTCATTCCCCAACCAAATATCAGCACATTTCTCTAGGATGATACATTATAAATGCTGACAAGTCTCAATTTCATTGGAATTTTCCTTTTTTTTTTCTAGTGATAAAGCTCTGAAGGAAAAGCCTGAGAGGTTCCCGTGGGATGAAGGCGCCCCCAAAGCCACCAGGGCTGCCACAAATGGAAGGTAGAGTCACTGTGGGATCCCTGACTTGGACACTGCACAATCCATAAACTGCTGTTCTGGAGCTCCCTGGAATCTTGGAATGGTTCTTTACTGGTGGAAAAACAGATTTATATGGCCTTTGTAGAACTGCTCTCTCTGCTATGAAAAGCAGGGGAAAGCCATTGTAGAACATTCCTCAAGCTGTGTCTCTCTTTTCCAGTTTTGCTGAGCACACAGAAGCCAAGAATGGGTTTTACCCACCAGAGTAAGTGGAAAATTCCCTTTTTCTCCTTCATTTTAGAGTTGGGGGGAGGTGGTTCTCCTGACCTGGGCCTGCCCTGTGGATGAGCTCTGAGATCAGCCCTTGCAGAGGAGGGTGGACCTGACCCAGCAGCTCAAAGGCCTGGGCTCTTCCAGCTGCTTTCCTCACATGAGAATGAGTGGGTTGGATGTGGGGCTCAGCCCTTCAGGAAATTCCCAGGGCTAAGCAGGAGGGAGGGAAAGATGCTCCACTGGAGCCAGGAAAAGCTGGTGGTGGATATTTCTACTTCTTGGTGTTCTCCTCTTGCTGAGCTTCCTGCTGGACCAACCCACCCCCTTCTCCCTCAGGTCCAGCTCTGGTTCCTGGCACTCTCCTGGGGATGCTCCGGAGCTGCTCCGTCCCTCTGAGCCCTCCCAGAGGGACACCAGGTGTGACACAGGGCCTGGGAATGGCACCCTCTGCTTCCAGAGGCAGCTGGGCTGGGAATGAGCAACGTGTCCCAGTTAGAATCCAAACCGGGCAGCAAAGCAACTGGGGAAGGAAAATCCTGTGTGGGGAAACGGTGGGAGCAGCATCTTCCTGTTCACTGTGACACAACTTCTTCCCAGAGAAGCAGACTGGGAATTCAGGGGAATTTCTTCATGGAAAGGGTGGTCAGGCACTGACAGGAGCTGCCCAGGGAGGTCTGGAGTCCCCATTCCTGGAGGTGTCCAGGGAAGGACTGGAGGTGGCACTCAGTGCTCTGGGGATGGGGCACAGCTTGGACTCAATGATCCCAGAAGGGTTTTCCAGCCCCTGGGATGCTGGGAGCAGATCCAGCAGCTTTAGCACTGCCTTTAGTGCCTCCATCCCACAGGATTTTAGAGCCTTTGCTCCCCTGACATTGCCAGGGCTGCGTGGTCAGGGAGGAGTTGCTGCTGTTGGCAGCACTGATCTCCCTGGGGCTGCTTCCCTCCTTTGTCCATTATTTTGGGATTCATTTCCCTGTATTGGCCCCACAAAGGCATTGAGGTGAGCAGGTTTCAGTGCCAGGTTGGACACTGGGGCTTGGAGCACCCTGGGATAGTGGAAGGTGTCCCTGCCCATGGCAGAGAGTGGGACTGGGTGAGTTTTAAGGTCCTTCCAACCCAAACCTTTCCATGATTCCTGGGTTCTGTGAAATGAATTCATCCCCCTGAGCTGAGGAGAGGAGGATCCCACGGCCTGGAGCTGCTGCTGGTGATGAAGGAATGTGTTCCCCAAAGTTACTCCTGTTGTGCTTTGCCCAGGTGCTCCATCTGAGACAGGACACGAAATTCCTGTACAGAGATGTGTGGGAATTTAATCCAGTAACCACCTCAGTTCCACCACCAGCCTCTCCTCCTCTTGCTTAGGATGGAAAATGGATTTTTCTGAGGGCATATCAGTTCTCTGAGACAATTGTTTCCTCTTTCCTGGGCTGATATGAAGTGCAGTGTTGCTGTTCCATACAAATCCCCTGGAAATTTTGGAAGGTCTAAATTCCCCATTTTTTTGCCAGGTCACCCTTGCAGCCTGATGTCTCTTTTCATCCCACTGAGAGAACCCCTGTGCACATTGAGAACACAGAATATTCCTTTAAAAGGTAAGAGTAGGGTGAGTTTAGTGGGTGTAGGAACAATGCTGAGCATTAAGGGAAACCTGAATGGGCAGGCACAGAAAGAGGCTCCTTCTCCTTTTTTCCCAAGGATGGAAAATGAGGTTTAAATAAACCAAGAGTTTGTGTTATATCCCCTTCCATCTCCTTTGAGCACTCCAGATTTTTCCTCCTCCTGTGCTCTCAGGGGGGGTCAGTCACTCCCTTTCAATTCCCTGATAATCCAGGATGCTGCAGCAGCAGCTGGAGCACAGGGACATGGGCTGCCCTAGAGAAAACCCCAGTGCCAATTTTCACCTGGCACAAGGCTGGCTGGGTGAGCAGAGCAGTGCCAGGAGCCAGGTGCCAGTTTTTAGGGATGTGATGAGTGTTGCTCTGGTTTCCAGCTCTGTCCTGGGCTATGAGGAGAGGAGCAGCTCCACAAATCCTGAGGGACCATCCCACCGCCAGCCCTACTGGGATGAGACAAGGTGAGGACTGGGGGGACTGGGATGTCTGGGGTTGGTGATCTGGGATGTCTGGGGTTGGTGATCTGGGATATTTGGGGTTGTTGATCTAGGGGTTGTCCGGGGTTGTTGTCTCGCCTTGGTGATCTGGAATGTTTGGGGTTGGTGATTTGGGATATCTGGGGTTGGTGATCTGGGGTGTCTGGGTTTGGTGATCTGGGATGTCTGGAGTGTTTGGAGTTGGTGATTTGGGATATTTGGAGTTGGTGATCTGAGATGTGTAGCCTTGGTGATCTGGGATGTCTGGGGTTGGTGATCTGGGATGTCTGGGGTTGGTGATCTGGGATGTCTGGGGTTGGTGATCTGGAATGTTTGGCGTTGGTGATTTGGGCTGTTTGGGGCTGGTGATCTGGAATGTTTGGGGTTGTTGATCTGGGATGTTTGGGGTTGTTGATCTGGAATGTCTATCCTTGGTGATCTGGGATGTGTAGCCTTGGTGATCTGAGGTGCCTGGGGTTGGTGATCTGGGGTATCTAGGGTTGGTGATTTGGGATGCCTAGCCTTGGTGATCTGGGATGTTTGGAATGGCTCTGGCCAAACTGGCTCCTGCTCCTCTCCAGGGAATGGGTTTCTGCCCATCCCAGCATGGGTTTTCCCAACCCTGGATGTCTGGTTTAGGTTTCTGGACTCAGTCAGCCTCACTGAGAGGGGCCAAGGAGCTCCTGGCCATGAGAGCCCCCCAGAGCCCCCCAGGCTGAAGGATCCCACTGAGCCCAGCAGGGCTGGGTAAGGAATGGGATATTCCCCCTGCCTTCTGTGGGATGAGGGGTCATTCCTTGGGCATCTTCCCCCTGCTGATAAATACCCTCCCAGGTTCTCCTTTTCACAGAGTCATGGAATTGTTAAGGTTGGAAAAGACCTCTCAGATCAAGGCCAAGATCAGCCAGCACCATCACCACGTTCAGCACTAACCCATGGCCTCCATGACACACCCACACATTTCCTGAACATTTCCAGGAAATGGCATCCCTTTCCATGAAGAAATGGAAATTACAACTCTTTCCATGAAGAAATGGAAATTACAACCCTTTCCACGAAGAAATGGAAATGACAACACTTTCCCTGAAGAAATTTTCCCCAATATCCAACCTAAACCTCCTCTAGTGCAACTTTGGGCCTGCTGGTGCCTGATTCTAGTGCTGCTTCTACTGGATGAACCTTTTACCATGGTTTTATAGGAAAACCTGGGAGAAAAGATCCTCCTTAGCTGGAGCCATCAAACCCTGTCCAGCTGGACAGCCAGGAGGGCCTTCCTAGACTAATTTGGGAGCAGAGGGTGTTTGGGAGAGACAATAAGCAATAAAATTTGGCATTGGGGTCCATAGTAATGCTGGGTCTGGTTTTGAACTTCCCCAGTCAGGGCTGGGTGTCCCCATGGGAAGATTTTATGGACTGATTTCCTTTCTTTTGTCCATATTTTCCACCTAAACTGGAAGAACTGAGGCTCTTGGTTAAACTGGGCTCCCTCCCAGGTGTGTCAGTGAGAACGCCTGGGGTCAGAGGGTGAGCAGAGTGTTCTTCTCCCCAGGTCTGAGCTGCACTCCCAGGACTCTGCTGGGAGCAGGGACAGGGACCTGGCACTGTCATCCTGTGTGCAGAGTGAGGAGAGCACTGCAAGAAGGCAAGAGTGGTAATGGGACTGCTTGTCCTGGTGGGAGGAATTGGCTGCAGGGGGCTCTGGAGGAGGCACTAAAGGTGCTTGGGGTCCTTCCTTTCAGCCCTGCTTCTTAGGAGGTCTGGATTTTCCATCTGTTTTTTTCCACATCACTTTGGGTTATTTGAGGACTTGGGTTAGTGCTGGGTGGTTGCATTTGATGATCTTGGAGGGCTTTTCCAACCTAAACAATTCTGTGATTCCATTATTCTATCTGGCACACTTCCATGCAGGGATATTGCAGTTTTTATTTTTCCCTTGAGGCAGGAGATTCTCCAGGGGCTGCATCTCCATCCCACAGTGCTCAGGGTACTTGCACAGCCCATAAAGGTCTCATGTCTTGGCAGGTCCAGCTCTGTTCCTGGAGGAAGCAGCATCCCAGCTCCAGAGATTCCACATGCAAACGAGTCTGAGCCCTACAGGGACAGGTACAGAGCCAGGGCACCAGGACATCCCTCACACACCTCCAGCTCTCCTTCCCGGCCTGCCCAAGGCATCCAAATGCTCATTTCCTGGCCTGGGGAACTCAGGAACCAATGCAGGCTCTGCCAGTGCCTCCTTTCCCCCTGGAGGAGCACAGCCCTGCAGGAATTGTTGCATTCAGCATCAGAAGGACCTGGAGCTGCTGCAGAGAGCCCAGAGGAGGCCACAGAGCCCCTCTGGAGCCAGGCTGGGAGAGCTGGGATGTTCAGAGAAGAGAAGGCTCCAGGGAGAGCTCAGAGCCCTGCCAGGGCCTGAAGGGGCTCCAGGAGAGCTGCAGAGGGACTGGGGACAAGGGATGGAGGGGCAGGACACAGGGAATGGCTCCCAGTGCCACAGGGCAGGGATGGATGGGATATTGGGAATTGGGAATTGTTCCCTGGCAGGGTGGGCAGGCCCTGGCACAGGTGCCCACCCTGGATCCCTGGCAGTGCCCAAGGCCAGGCTGGACACTGGGACACCCTGGGACAGTGGGAGGTGTCCCTGCCATGGCAGAGGTGGCACTGGGTGGGCTTTAAGGTCCCTTTTAACTCAAACCATTGTGGGATTCTGGAATCTCCTGATCCTGTGGTTGTATTAACACCATGGTGCCCCATTTCTCCCTGTTCCCTCAGGAAGTGGCAGGATCCACCCTCAGCACACCCCGAACACCCCTGGGAGCTGCTCAGGGCAGAGACACCCCTTGGCTTTATGGTCAAACTGGTTTTCATTCTCCAGCAGGTCAGACTTCAGCTCTCAGGAGGGTGTTGGCAGTGCCCACGAGCCCCAGCCCCCCGTGCCCCTGTTCCAGGAGCGCCAGTCCTTCGGGGGCTCCGTGCCCAGCCACAGGATCCCAGGCTATGTGGACAGCCAGGTGTTCAGCACCAGGAGGTGAGGGTTTGGGCAGGAGTGTTTGGGGGTGGAGGGTTTAGGATGCAGAGACAGAGAAAGCTGCTGGCATGGGACACTTGCCACTGTCCCAGGCTGCTCCAAGCCCCATCCAGCCTGGCCTTGGGCACTTCCAGGGATGGGGCAGCCACAGCTTCTCCAGGCAATCCTTTTGGGAATGCTTTGGCTTTGCTCAGGTGTTGGGTTTGGAGCCTGCTGTCCCTGTGGAGCACAGACCTGGCAGAGGGGCAGAACATGGGGGAATGCATGATGGAACTATGGAGTCCTCATGGCTGGGAAAGGCCTCTGTGATCATCAGCTGTGTCCCATGGCCACCACCAAGCCACAGCCTCAAGTGCCATATCCACACATTTTCTGGCACTTTCAGAGAGGGGGATTGCACGCTGTGCCAGGGCTTGGCAGTGCCAGGAGCAGGCAGTGAGTGTTAGCCCACTGTGGGGACCCAGAGATTCCCACTGTGCCAGGAGCAGGCAGTGAGTGTTAGCCCAGTGTGGGGACCCAGAGATTCCCACTGTGCCAGGAGCAGGCAGTGACTGAGCCCAGTGTGGGGATCCAGAGGTTCCCACTGCCATGTGCTCAGGGCTCTGTGTCCCCCAGCAGGCCCAGCCCGGATCCCAAAGGGAATGTTCATTCTGGGAGCAGCAGCCCCAGGAGCAGCTGGTATGACAGTGCCAGGGGGCTCGGGGACTTCAGCCCCCCTGCAGGACGGTGAGTGCAGGGCTGGGATCCCTTCCCCAGCCAGGGACCTCCCCCTGTCACTCCCCTCAGTGTCCCTGTGTCCTCGGTGTCCCTGTGTCCTGATCCATTGCTCATTCCCTGGCTGTCAGCAGGGGTGGGGTGTGCCCTGGGAGGGGTCAGTGCCCAGCAGGGAGATTCCAGCCCTGATCCCACCCTGTGTGAGGATCCCTCAGGTGCCCAAACTGAGCTTGAGACTGTTGCCCTTCCTCTCCCCAGCCATGACTCCTTTCCCAGAGATCCCACCATGTCCATGTCCCAGAGAAGCCACAGGGTGCCGTTCTACATGGACAGCTTAAACCCCAACAGCTCCAGGTAAATGGGGAGTCACGAGGGAAATTCCCCAGGAATTTATGACATTGGAGCCAGCAGGCAAAGCCAAGAGCTGAGAGAGGGAGGATTGGTTTCCAGGGAGTGGATGATCAGACCAGCTCTTAAAGCATTCCTAGCTAAAGCTGCCTAGCAGAGTGTCTGGGATACATCCAGAAAAATCCCTGGAGATTTTTCACTGTGTGGGAGGCCAGAAGAGAGAGACAGGAGAATGGGGAGCTGGTTCCTGGCCAGGAACTGGCCTTTGCTACAGGAAAACAGAGATCACAGCAAAGAGAGAGGGCCACTGTCCCCAGAATGTCAATGGTTAAATGCCAGAACTGCTCCCAGAACAAGGCTGTGTGAAGGGGCAGGGGGTATCCAGTATGGAATTCCATTATCCTGGGCCCCTCCTGGCAGTCCCTCCTGGCAGTGCCAGCCCATCCATGTGCTGTCAGGTGCTCTGTGCAGCCCCCAGTGCAAGGCAGAGGGATCTGTCACAAGGAGGAGTTGTGGGGGTGAAGGGGAGGCACAAGATCCTTGGATTGGCTCAGCCTCATTCCCGGTCTCATTGCTGAGGGGATGGGCAGAGCTGTTTTCCACAGTTTTGTTGCATTCTTCCTTCAAATTACAGAGCTGGGGACAGCCCCATTGGCCCTGGGAAGGTTCTCATCTCCTGCAGTCCCTCCTGTGCCCTTTCTCCCCCTGGCTGCTCCCAGTCAGGCTCCACTCACTCAGCCCATCCTCATTGGAAGATCCGATGAGATCTTCTGCCTCATGGCCCTACGAGTGAGACATCCCCAGATCCCTTCTCCAGGACAGGATCTCTGTCCTGTGGCAGATGTAGAAGGAGAAGGGGGTTGGTTTGGTCCATGACAAGGCAAAGGGCTGTGCTGTCCATCTGCCCTCCCAGCAGTGGCAGCCACTCTCCTGGTGGCCACTTTGGATCCTGCCGTGGCTCACAGACTTTTCCCTCTCTCCACAGGCTCCTCTCCAGCTCCACTGAGAGGCTCTGCAGCTCCCACCACAGCTCTGGGTACCAGCCTGACTCCAGCTCTGCCGGGTAAACAACTGAGGGGGGCACAATCCCCTCACTGCAGGGTGGGGCCATCCTGCCTGGGAGGAATTCCAGCGTTGGCACCTGGCTGGTGGCACCCACTGTGCCCAGCAGGGTCAGGGCAGTGATTGTCCCCCTGCTGGGCACTGCTGAGGTCCCACATGGAATTCAGGGGACAAGGCAGACCCTGAGGGGCTGGAGCATATCCAGGAGCTGGGAAGGAGACTGGAGCCCCAGGAGAGGCTGAGGGAGCTGGGAAGGGGCTCAGCTGGAGCAAAGGAGGCTCAGGGGGCCCTTGTGGCTCTGCACAGCTCCTGACAGGAGGGGACAGTCAGGGGGGTCTGGCTGTGCTCCAGGGAACAGGGACAGGAGGAGAAGGAATGGCCCCAGGCTGGGCCAGGGGAAGTTGAGGTTGGTGGTGGAAGTGTCCAGAAAATGTGTGGATGTGACACTTGGGAACATGGTTTGGTGGTGACCATGATGTTTGTATTTGACGATCTTAAAGGTCTTTTTCAACATTAATGATTCCATGATTCCATGACATAGAAAGAGCCTGTGCTCAGTTTAAGAGAAAAAAGGTTTCTTTCCTTAGCCATGACAGGTCTTAGTGTAAGAAGGGAGGATTAATCCCAGCTTTTAGGCAGCAGTGGAAATGCACCATGGAAAAAGGCTGATAATTCCTGTCAGGGCTGCAGGCTCAGGGCGGGGGGCACAGGGCTCCCCTCGGCCTGCATAGAGCTGCACCAGGGTGGGACATGGAATTCTGGAGCTGGGATGGGAAAAGGCAGGAACATGCAAGGGAGATAAAAATATCCCCAGCAAGCAGCAGGAGCTTACACACTGGCTGGAAACACTGGAGCCATTGCAGAGGCAGAGCAGCCCCGGGGAGCAGCGCTGTGCACAGGGCTCGGCGGTGCCCGGGAGCTGGGAGCTCTCCCGTGCCCATTGTGCCCATTGTGTGCCTAATCCTGACGGGAGCTGCGAGAGACTCATGCCTCAAACCCATAACTGGATGAAAGGGTTACATTATCCATCCCATTCTTCCCAATTAACTCGATTTGTTTTGGTGGGGTAATTAGAGGAGTTGGTATTTAGCAACCATGCTCGATGTGCAGGATTTACTGCAGAACAACAGATCCGCTCGCTGCGAGCCGCCCCGCACGCGTTCCGTGCCCGGGGCACAGCCCAGCCCCGGCCGCGCTTTTCTCATGCAAATGCTTCCCGTTCTCCCAGGAGAGGGATCCTCTTCCTCAAGGAGTACGTGAACAGCGGCGGCTTCGCGGCCTCGCCACGCCACGGCAGGTACGGTGCGCTGGGGACAGCCGGTGTCACTGCCTGGTGTCACTGCCTGGGGTCACTGCCAGGTGTCACTGCCTGGTGTCACTGCCTGGTGTCACTGCCAGGGGTCACTGCCAGGGGTCACTGCCAGGGGTCACTGCCCGGTGTCACTGCCAGGGGTCACTGCCAGGGGTCACTGCCAGGTGTCACTGCCAGGTGTCACTGCCGGGTGTGACTTCCAGGTGTGACTGCCGGGTGTCACTGCCTGGTGTCGCTGCCAGGTGTTGCTGCCAGGTGTCACTGCCCACTGTCACTGCCAGGTGTTGCACCCAGGTGTCACACCCAGGTGTCCCTGCCAGGTATCACTGCCATGTGTTATACCCAGGTGTCACTGCCAGGTGTCACACCCAGGTGTCACACGGGCGTGCAGAGCACTGGGCTTTGCCACCCCGCACATCCCACCAGAGGCAGCAGCTGGAGCTGACCAGCCCGGGGGTTGCTCACAGGGTGGGTTCTGCTCTGGGGGTCCTGCCCTCTCCTCCCGCTGTGCTGGTGACAGCAGGACCCCTGTCCCACTGCTCCCAGGGGACAGGCCAGCTCCTCCTGGGGTGCCTTGGTCTCTGAGGTGGGTGAAGACACCACACTGCAGCTCTGGCACCGGGAGGCTTCACCGGGCACCTGTAAGCAATGACTGCAATGCACGAGGAGAATGTGGAGGGTGAGGGCTCTCACTGGAAAAACTTCATAATATGTGTTTAAAAAGTTAAATTGTACCATTTTCAAGCTGAATTCTTCAGTCCTTTGAGCTCTGCTCAAGTGAAGCTGCTCCAGACTGGCCCCAGGTGGCAAGAGCGGGATTTGGCCCCATGCACATCCCTCTCAGTGATGTGGCACCAGTTCACACCAGTTTGGGGCTCCCTGCAGGCATTTTCCTCCCTCAGCGCTCTGCTGGCATCCCTGGGGGAGCTGATTACACTCCCACACCTCCAGCCTGCCCCAGAGCTCAGCAAAGCTGCTGGCAGCAGCCACAGATAAGCTAAAGATGCAGGAAACTCAGGCAGAGAGGGAAGGGAACACTCAGCTGGATGAGGGGTGAAACAGGGATGTGCTCCCTGCCTTTTCCTGCCCAATAGTGCAGGATTTGGAGTTTTGGTACTAAAAAGCTGCTAATTTTGGGGCCAGATGCAAACATGAGGGCCCTTGTGAGGCCAGGGGAGTTTTGTCCTCTCTGGGAGGGCACTTGGAGGACCTTCTCCCCAAGGAACAGGCAGCCAGGATATTCCAAGCCATTGGATTACAATTCTATCCGAAATTCTCTTCCCACATATCACTGCCAAGTGCTGATATGTCCCTCCTTCCTTCCCCAGTGGCAGCCTTGTGGATCTCAGTGACCTGGAGAGAAGCAGCTACAGCCACCACAGTTACCTGTCCAGTGCTCCCCTGCACAGGTAGGACAGGGTGGGGCTGCCCTGGGCAGGTTCATCAAATTCTCAATCAGAAATGATTACAGGGTTTGCTTTTTGAGGCCACTGGGGTGTGTTTGTGGAACAGCAGCACAGTAAATGGAAATACAGTGACATGGACACCAAGGCCACCAAGGTGACAGAGGGATGGAGCACCTCTCCTGTGAGGAGAGGCTGAGAGAACTGGGTTGTGCAGCCTGGAGCTGAGAGGCTTTGTGGTAACCTAATTGTGGCCTTCCAGTGCCTGAAGGGAGCCTGCAGGAAAAATGGAAAGGGATTAATTCAAAGGGCCTGGAGTGACAGGACAAAAAGGAATGCCTTCTCACTGACTGAAGGAAGGGTTAGATGGGATATTGGGAAGAAATTCTCCTTTGGGAGGGTGGGCAGGCCCTGGCACTGGGTGCTCAGAGCAGCTGTGGCTGCCCCTGGATCCCTGGCAGTGCCCAAGGTCAGGCTGGAAAGGGCTTGGAGGCCCCTGGGATAGTGGAAGGTGTCCCTGGGGGTGGAGTGGGATGAGCTTTAAGGTTCCTTCCAACCCAAACCACCCCATGATTCCACAACTGTAGGATTCTGAGATCTGTCCCTGGGGCAGCACAGTCCCTGTTCTGTCACACCCGTGGGGGCAGGCTGCTCATGGGCAGCAGTGCTGATGGCTGGGATGAACCCCTGGCACCAGTGCTGGCACAGAGCATCCCAGAGGCATCCCCTGCCCTGTTCCTGCCAGGTCCAGCGAGCCCCTGTGCAGCTACTGCAGCCGGGAGATCCGAGACTGCCCCAAGATCATCATCGAGCACCTGAACATCCACTGCCACGAGTACTGCTTCAGGGTGAGCCCCAGTCCTGCCTGCAGGGCTGGGAGCAGGGATCCTCCTGCAATTCCATCCCCAGCTTTCAGAGGGATACACATGGGCTGTGCCAAATCCTTACCTCACACTGGGACAAAAACAGTCAGGCAGTCACAGGTGTCCCCGGGAGGTTTTCAGGTCCTTGAATAAATGTTAGAACAAGGAGAATTCTTTATAATTGGCAGCATCCTCAGAACACCCTCATGTCCTTGCCCCACTGTCCTTGGGGCAGACTTGCTGCTTTGTGCTCTTTGTGCTCCAGTGGAGGTGGCTGAATCCTCAAACCCTGCAGGGTTTCCAAGGAAAGTGTATGGGGACGTGGGGAGGGTGGGAGGAAGAGGCCTGCAGGGACACTTGGCTGTTGTAGGAAAGTGCAGCCTCAAAGGTTGCATCCTCACCTTTCCATAAATGATGCAGAGCCCTCTGCCCCCTCCCTTCTGCTGTTCCTGCGTGGGGTTTTGCCCATTGTCCAACCTCCTTGTTTTCCCTTTGGCAGTGTGGAATTTGCCACAAAGCAATGGGAGATCTCCTGGATAAAATATTCATCCACCGGGACATTGTGCACTGTGACAAGTGCTACGAGAAGCTCTTCTAGGTGCGTTTCCAGGGCCCCTTTCCAAAGCCATTCCCAGGGGGATGGCTGGGTGGAGGCTCAGGGTCCACTGGGGAAGGGCATTTAACCCTCACGTTGCCAGGGTGGCCAGGCAGGGACGCTCCTGGGCTGTTCAGTGGGGAGCAGTGACCTTGCTGCAGCATTAGCTGGGAACTCACTCGCGCTGTCCCGGGGGTGTTGGTTGGAGCCAGAATGTCGGTGACAAACAGGCTGCGGTGGCTTCCCGGGGCTGACAGGCAGAGCTGGCTTGAGTGATGACAGAAATGCCCCTCAGAGGTGGAGCGTCCCCACGGAAGGCAGCGAAAGGTTCCTCGCTGTGTCCCGGGCTGACCCCGCGGCTCGGAGCTGTGACACTCCCCTGACAGGGACACGGCTCCTCCTTTAGTAAAGATCCTCTGAGGGGAAAACCTTCGGGTAGAGTTGTACATTCCAACACATCGACAGGAGCGGGTTGGACACGGTTAGGTTTTGTCAGATTATCTGGGAGGAGCAGGAGGTGCCATGGCAGCGACCAGAGCTGCTGTGTGGGGCTGGGAGACCTCGTGTGCTCCCGATGCCTCCCGGCACAGAGCAGGAGGAGGAGGAGGAGGAGGAGGAGGAGCGGGGAACGGGGCTCCTGCCTCGCTGCTCCCCGTACCTGCTGATGGGATGTGACTGCCTCGCTGCTCCACCGCCCTGCAGGGCCGCATTCCCGGCGGGATCAGCCCGTGCCCAGCCGCTCTTTGTGCTTGCAGGGCCCTGCGGAGCTGGGAACGCAGCCCGAGCCCGGCGGCACTGCCGGGAATCCGCAGCTCCCACCGGCTGAGATTGCACAACTCCCGCTTCCCTCGAGTTCTCTCCCTCTCGCTGCCCCGTGGATGAGTTCAGCACCTGCTGGTTGATGCTGTCACCTGCACCAGACCAGAGTGACGGAACGAGATAAGGCAGCCTCCTCCTCAGAGATAACGTTTTCCGGAGGTGCTGAGCTCCTCAGCCTGGCTTTAGCTGCATGAAGATCCCGAGTGCTCCCGGAATCGGCTCCTCAGGTTTATCCCAGCTCATTGCCACGATCTCTCCTGATGATTTTTGTATTTCTTTCCCCTGTGCAGCCAGGCTGTGCGAGCTGGCACACAGACACTGGGAGCCTTAAACACTAAATGTGGATTCTTGGGAGGGTTTGAATTTAGTCCTTAGCAAAAGCCTATTTCTGCGTCTTTCACCCCCAAATTCAGCCTAGAAATAGCTTCTGCCTCATTTCCATTTGCTTTCTCCAGGATTCCAGGAGCACTTGCAAGCTGTGTCAGCTTTAATTCCCCTTGCTGCCTCTTCCCTGAGGATGCTGCAGCAGCACTTGTGGCTGCTGCCTGCTTGGGGAGATAGCAGTGTCCTTGCCTGGGCTCTGAGGGCAGGTGTCCTGTGCCAGAGCAGGGCATCTCAGCTCCCTCTCCTGACAAAGAGCTCTGCTCAGCTGAAATCCCCCTTTCCCCCTCACCAGGGCTTTGCCCAGACCTCTCATTGCTGTAGGTCACTCACAGCCCTGATGCTCACCAACAACATTGAACTTGCAGCAGATGCTGCACTCAGTAAAGTCAGAATTGTGTCATTTTAGCCCTTAACTCAGAGCTGAGAGGTTGGGAATGCTGGATACTGAAACCTTTCAAAAGTCAGGTGTCCTAAAAGTGTCCAGACTTATTGTTTCCTCAAGACTTACTGTTTCTTCATGGGAAGCATTAGGAATCGTGGAACTACAGAACCCCAGAATGCTTTGGGCTGGAAGGAGTTAAGTTCATCTATTTAAAGTTGATGCCCAGGGACACCTTCCACCATCCCAGGTTGCCCCAAGCTCTGTCCAGCCTGGCCTTGGACACTTGCAGGGCTCCAGGGGCAGCCACAGCTGCTCTGGGCAACTAGGGCTTCCCCATCCTCACAGCCAAGAATTGCTGAAACCCAAACTTCTCCTAAAATCCTGTGATCACTGGGGGAAAAGGAACCCTGATCCCCCATGTGAATTTTTGTTTGTTTGAGAGCAGCTGAGGGAGCTGGGAAAGGGGCTCAGCCTGAAGAAAAGGAGGCTAAGAAGGGACCTTCTGGCTCTGCACAACTCCTTGACAGGAGGGGTTTTCCCCCTTAAAGACCTGTATCACCTAAAGGGAACCTGCAGCTATTATAAAAATGTTATGCTTTATAATTTGTGTTGGTCTGAGCTTTGAAGAATTGCTGACCCCATGAATAAAAAACAAATGAATTATTCAAAGAGGTGAATCTTCCTGGTATTTGTGGAGAAGGGTCACCTGCACACAGATTTTTCCTACATGATGGATGAGGTGCATTTTCTTTAACATGCATTTTCTTTTAACAAAAAGATCTTATTTCTCTTGGGATTCTGCTGCTTGTGGGGAAAAATCTTGACCAGATTATTTCACATGAAATCAAATAAATAAAGGGTATGAAATGTGCTGGTGGAGACTGAGCAGAAGTGGAGGCAAACTCATCCTGGCACTACAGCTCCCATGGTGGCACAGTGACCTCTGCTTTTGGAAATCCCATCTTCTGCACAGACCAAACCTCTCCAGAGCATCTGAAAATTAACAAGAGTGACAGAATTAACCCTAGCCCAGCTGACACCAGGACAGACCTTGAGCAGTGTCAGTGCTGGATGTGGTGTTCAGGCCAAGTGGTACAAAAACGAGATTCTGCTCGTAGCACGTGGCCTTGGTGACCGCCAAACATCCAACACTTCTTATCAGCAGGTGCCAGAGGCTGTGTGTGGGTCCAACAGGCACATCTGGGAGGAGGATGCCAAAGAATGGTGCTAGTTTTATTGTTCCTTGATAAAACTGTCCTGAAGAGACATTACATGCACCAAAGCTTTGGGAGATCCCAGCTAAGCTGTATTTTGTGCATTTTTCTGGATCACATGCACAGGGAGAGACCCTTTCCCCCTTCACCCATCCCTTCCCTACTCAGCCCTTTCCCCCTCATTTGCTCCTCTTCCTCCCTCCCGTCCCCCCTTCCCTCACTTCCTCACATTTTTCCCCCCTTCCCTTTCCTCCCCCTCACTCATAGCCCCTCACTCACCCCACTCTCACCGTCTTTTCCCCATTCACCTTATCCC
>JAHXMQ010003489.1:17814739-17842450 GCA_020466415.1 Ammodramus savannarum pratensis
TGAGGGGACCGTTACCCTCGGTGAGACACCCGGATGTCTGCTCGGCAAACTCCGAATTATTGTCTCCGACCCGCTCACGGCTGCCGCCTTTTTGCCTTCTTCTAAACGTGTTTTATTTCCTCCCCCCGTTACACGATGAAATTAACTTTCACAGGTTTGTATCTCTTCCCCCGCATGTCTTTGCTGGGGGATTTTTTTGGACGGTTTTTAGGCTTAGTGGTTGTGGGGAAAGACTGCACGCTTTTCAGCTGCTCTTCCCCCTCATCGTGTGTTTTTTTCCTCACGTGAGGTTTTTTGCAGCTCCTCACCCTTGTAAGAGAACCGATTTTTTGGATGAGCCATCTCCTTAATTCCCTCCTTGAGCCGCTGTTTTGCTTGGACAGTGGAACTGCTGGAACGCTCCACTGGTGCATCCACAGAGTTGCTGAGCTTTGGGATATCTCTGGGAATCACACTGCCCCTTCCTCGGAGATCTCCTTGGCAATCACACCCGAGGGGATCCTGTGCCTTTGGAGGAGTGGGAATCCACATGAGGAGCTTTTTGGAGCTGGCACAGGGGTGGGAATGGGATTGCTTGGTAACTCCACCGTAAGTTTCCTTTCCCCAAAGCAAAATGCCTTCAGCAGTGCTGTGTACAGGCACAGGTTTGGATATATGGGTGGAAAGTGTGCTCTGTTCCTCACAGCTCTTCCTAAGGGCTGTTTGTATTTTTTTATTAACTCAAATGGAAGTTGAAAATTTACATCTTGCAGATAGAGGACCAAAACAACAAAAAATTCCAATAAAACAAAATGTATTTTAAAAGAAATGTACCCAGCTGTTGCTGTTACAAGTGCCTAAATAACAGAGAGATACCATGGGGATGTCTGTTTGTAACCTTGCTTTGTGTGACACTGAGTTTTTGTGGTTTCCTTTGCCTGCTGTCACTTAAAAACAGATGACATTTCCAGGCAGCAGAGAGGGGGAAGAACATCCACAGCCACAAAAAGTCAGGATTTGATTGCAGTTGTAACAAGTGCATCAATTTCTCAACTTTGAATTGGCTGTGTTGACTCATCCCCTCTTCTCTCAGTCAGTTTACCCTCCTTCTGAAAAGGATTTCTAGGGGATTTCTGATTTCTGGATTTCTGACTTCTAACCTGTTTTTCTGCTCCATGGACCATTAATTAAGGGATTTTCAGTATTGGGGGTTTTCAGTGAAGAGTCAGTTTGGAAATGAATGTGCCCAGTGAAACTGAGAGCTCACATAAATCAAGTGGAGGGGAAAAGCAGTGTTTGCCCATGTGGTAAAACCAGTGTGAAATGCACTTTATGGTTTTTTGGCTTAGTGGAGTGTGCAATCTTCAGTTGGGGTTTTTTTTATTTTTCCCTGTTTGCACCCCTCTCTTTTCCATTTTAACAGGAAAATACACCAGTAAAATCATCAATTAAGCTTATTTTCATGTACCACAGTAACTGCAGTTCCTGTTGTTACTTTGGCATAAGGTGATAGAGATTTTTTTCCAAGTTTTTTCTGCTTTTCCAGGGTAAGCCTGGTAATGAACAAAGGATGTTTTCACCATTTTCTTGACACTGTTGTTGTCTGACGTCAGCACCTTGTTAATGATGTTTCCTGACTTTGCTCCATCAAGTATTTTGTTGGTAAACACATGGAAACTAAACTATTGTGGGGGATTAAATCAGCTTCCTTCTATTAAACTCATTGACAGCAGAACAGGTGCAGTTCAGAAAGAGGAATTTGTGGGCTTTTCAATGTTCCACCCTAATTTCAGTCATTCTTTTTGGATTTGGATGAAATTCAGACACCTGTAATTAGAAAAGCCAGAATTTTCGGTGTGTAATTCCCTTTGCCTAAATCTCTCGTGGCTCTGTGCTGTATTTGGTGCACCCCAGTATAATTAGAAAAGCCAGAATTTTGGGTGTGAATTCTTCTTTCCTAAAGCTCTTGTGGCTCTGTGCTGTGTTTGGTGCACCTCAGTGTAATGAGAAAAGCCAGAATTTTCAGTGTGAATTCCTCTTTCCTAAATCTCTCATGGCTCTGTGCTGTGTTTGGTGCCCCCCAGTATAATTAGGAAAGCCAGAATTTTCAGTGTCTAATTCAGTTTGCCTAAAGCTCTTGTTGCTCTGTGCTGTGTTTGGTGCCTTGCAGTATACTTAGAAAAGCCAGAAATTTTGGTGTCTAATTCCACTTGCTTAAAGCTCCTTTGGCTCTGTGCTGTGTTTGGTGCACCCCAGTGTAATTAGAAAAGCCAGAATTTTCAGTGTGTAATTCAGTTTGCCTAAATCTCTGTGCTGTGTTTGTGCCTTGCAGTGAGCAGCTGCCCTGGAGGATGGTGGTGCCCGGGAACGCCCCCCTGATCCCGCAGGACCCCGCGCTGGAGCCGGCCCTGGGCAGGGACGCCCCCCAGCCCCCGGCCCTGGGCCCGGAGCCCCCCGAGGACGCCGCGGGCCCCGAGGTGCGCCGGCTGCGCGAGCTGGTGCGCCGGCTGGAGCTGGGCAGCCAGCACGGCAGGGCCCTGCTGGGGACAAACGTGCCCGGGGACATCCGTGCCGGGGGGGACAAGCGCAAGGGCGGCCTCAACGGGACGGAGATCAACAACAGCATCAAGGCCGTGGCTGAGCAGCAGGAGCTGCAGCTGATGGCGGATCTGCGCAGCCAGCTGAGCAAGATGAGGCAGGAGGAAGGGGGGAACAGCTTCAGAAGAGCCCTGGATGCCCCGGTGCAGTACAACAGTGCCCCCGAGGAGGTGTCACCCAACGGGGGGCAGAGCCACAGCAATGGCCGGTGTCCCTCGCCTGGGGACACGAGTGACAGCGCCGAGCTCCTGGGCAGCCTGCTGATGGCAGGGCTGCACCCCCCAGCTGCAGTGCGTGAACAGAACCCCCCTGAGAAGGGTGCAGATCTAGAGGGGCTCCCCGGCCACGTGGATCTGGATGAAGTCAAAGTGTTAGAACTGGAAAATGGCCCTGAGGAGGAGGATTGCTGGTAGGTACCCCCAGCCTGGGGGAGAGGGATGTGCTGTGGTTAGGTGAGCAGCTCCTTTAAAGCTGTAGATTGATTCCTGTATAGGACCTGGATTTTTAGCAGCAAGAATGCAGTTCTCAGTAGTGACTGTTCTTATTTTTATGTCCATTGTGCCAGACCATTATGTTTTAAAAAATAAGTTTACCTGTAGGTGCTGGTTTTTCCCCCTTCCTTCCAGCCACTGCTGCAGCTTCCTTTCCCTGTAAGTTTAGTTATATATAGCACATGCAGATGAATGAATAATGCAGCTTTTAAACCTTGTACACAACTGTCAAGTACCATATTTTAATAACAATATTGTCAATAAGAATCCTTAGACCTTCTGGAATTTATGGCTTTTGCTAGGACCTGAGGAGACAAACCATTCCCAGCTCCTTCTTTCCAGTTAAGCACCTCTTTTGTTCAGAGACATGAACTGAACCAGATCAATGATGTAATCCTTAACTGACCCGACTCTCTGGGACTCTCCCCTCCACCCCCAGCCTTGTTTAGAACTTGTTTTATGAATCAGTACATTAACAGCCTTTGGAAGGGCAAGGGGAATGTAAAATTTAAGGCTGATTCCAGCTCCTGCAGTAGCTGGGACTGGAGGTTTTACCCAGAGTTGTTAATTTGCAAGGAAGGAAGAGCCTCAGGGCTCTGCAAATTGGGTTTCAAATTTGTGTAGCCAGATTAATCTGGCAGCAAGGACAGGGCTGCTGAACACAAACCAAACCTTCAGCTCCAAACATTCATTAGCTGTTAGAAAGGAAGGTGAAGTTTTTGTTAATGGAGTGGAGCTCAATGAGGTCATGGCATCAGCTCCAGCCTGAATTTGAGGTTACATTTAAAACAGGATTTTTTTTCTTTGCAAGTGTATTTTTAAAACCCAAATACTTGATCACTGGAACTCTTCAATATACCCAAATAGCATTCTGAGCAGATTTCTTATCAATAAGTAAGTGAATATATTTAACAGGTTATATATGGAAGATGAGCTTTATTTCCATGTTAATGGGAGCAGCCAGGTTTATATTCACATTTATAGAACTTGTGACAGGGGAGAGTCTTCAAATTCTGTTGGGTCTCAGAGGCTGAGATTTTCCCAGGCAGGGGATGGTGCCCAGTGAATCAGGAGAGATTCTGTGCTCAGGAGTTCTGTGCTTTGACCTTTCCTTCAGCTGGTGGCTGGTGAGGCCCTTCTTCCCCAGGTGCCCTTCACTCTGCACCTTGCAGCATCCTGCTGCTTTGTTGGCTCTGTTTTATGCCAGATTTGGTTGGAGCAGGGTGACCTGTGACAGAGAGGCCCCTGAGGAGCTGGGTAAGGGTGGTGATCCAGAGCACTTGTGCAAGTGCTGTTTCCATAAATTATCTTTGATTGTGCTGCATCACTTCCATCTGTTCCCCTTTCCTCTCATCAAACAAACCTGCTGAAACAGGAAGCTGCTTTTAGTGGTGGCTTCTTGTTCTGAAAGTGGGGAATGAATCCTGTGTACAATCAGTAGTGCCTGTGCTCACTGCCAAATATCCTAAACTGTCTCCATAAACACATCCCACACTCAGCCCTGCAGGTGTTTGTGCTTTCCCACAGCAAGAGCCAGTGAACTGCTTGGAGGGGAGGGAGGCTTTTCTTAAAGCAAACAAGAAAACCCAACAAATTCCTTTAATTCTCTGTGAATTTAGGATCAGCTCTAACAAGGTGGTTTTGCTGATGGGGGGAATTTAGTGCTGCCTGGATTGAGCAAATCCAAAGGGAATAGCTGAGTGTATTGTGTATTTGCATTCCTTTTAAAAATATTGTACATCCTTCTTCCCTGGAAGGAGGATGGACTGGAGAAGGATTTCTTGCTGTGCAGGTGGAGTCTTGTTCCCTTCTCTGTTTTGGAATTGTTCTCTTTATTCAGCTGGAAGTGTCACAGTGTGTGTGCAGCTCTCCTGTTCAGCAGCTCTGAGGTTGTTTGGAGCTGTGTGAAACCCGAGGCAGGACTGTGTATTTGCAATTCTTTTTAAAATATTGTACATCCTTCTTCCCTGGAAGAAGGATGGACTGGAGAAGGATTTCTTACTGTTCTCTGCAGGTGCAGGTGGAGTCTCAGTCCCTTCTATATTTTGGAATTGTTCTCTTTATTCAGCTGGAAGTGTCAGAAGTGTGTGTGCAGCTTTCCTGGTTCAGCAACTCTGAGGGTGTGTTTGGAGCTGTGTGAATTCCAAGGCAGGATTGTGTATTTGCAATCCTTTTTAACATATTGTACATCCTTCTTCCCTGGAAGGAGGATGGACTGGAGAAGGATTTCTTGCTGTTCTCTGCAGGTGCAGGTGGAGTCTCAGTCCCTCTATTTTGAAATTATTTCCTTTATTCAGCTGGAAATGTTAGAACTGTGTGTGTGCAGCTCTCCTGTTCAGCAGCTCTGAGGGTGTTTGGAGCTGTGTGAAACCCGAGGCAGAGCCCACTCCCAGCTGCTGTAACTCTGCCCTGCCCTGCCTGGCCTTGGCTGCTCCCTCAGCTCCCTTTCTCAAATAGCTGCTCAAAATTGTAAATATCCTGGGGAGCCATGCCATGGAGCTGGGCTCTGGCACTGAGCAGCTCAGTGATGCTCACCCTGCACTCCAGCACAGAGCAGCTCCTGAGCTGTTTTGGGAAGGTTTTATCCAAATTCCCCCTTACCCAGGGAACAAACAGGTCTGCTGCTGATAGCATTACACTGGCTGTGTTCCCCAGTGTTTGTCATTCTGGGGTTTTTCCATGGGATGAGGACAGGAAGGAATCCCTGGCACTCAGGTGAATCCCTGAGTTGCTGCTCTCATTCCAAAAGTCTCTCAGCTGAAACTGGGTCATGCTGTCTTCTGCTCAGTGTTGGGTTGTCTCTGCCTGGATCCGTGCTCAGCACAGCAAGTGGGGAGCCCTTGGATTGGTGTTTGCAGGGAGCATTTCTGCAAACACAAACATTTCTGAGAGCGTGCTGTGCTCTCAGAAATGCCCCTGCAGGACTGTCCTGGGTGTGCAGCTCTCAGCCTCAGCTCTGTGTCCAGTCACCTTCTTCTACACTCATGTTTAAGTCTTTAATTCAGTGTACTGGAGGAAATCATTGCTGCTTGTACATCAGAGACAGGGAGAGAAGTTCTGGGGAGCAGAGGGAAAGTTTCATATCCAGGTGAGGATATGATGCTGCACAAAATCCAGGAATTCTCCCAGTGCCTCCAGCCTGGGGAGAAGGTTACTCACAGAGTAATCCATTTACACCCTTCACAGCTGTGCTGTAGCTTCCCTGGGATCTCTCCTGCTCACAGGGTGCTGCTGACAAGATCTACACGACTCAGAACCAGCAATTTGCAAGGTCCTGTTCTCTCAGAGTGATCATTTTATCAGGTGGTTTTATCCCTGGTGCATTAAATAATGCACAAGTGACTTCTCCAAACCTTTCCTGCTTTGAGCTGAGTGTTACCTGCTCGTGCTGGGTGACATGCTGGGACATCTCTGGGTGCAGGACCTGCCTCAGAGCCCTGTGGGAGTGTCCCCAGCCCGTCCCTGGTGGCAGAACCTGCCTGGGGGTGACACCGTGTGCAGATGCAGGGACAGAGCCTGGCTGAGGCTGGGAGTGCTCCAGGCTGTGCCTCCTGCTCCTCTCATTGCTGTGAAATGAGGGGTGGGCAGGGAGATCCTCAGTGGCAGTGCCAGAGAGGTGAGGAGCAGGGCTGTCTGTGTGTCTGTGTGTGTCTCTGTGTGTCTGTCTGTCTGTGTGTCTGTCTGTCTGTGTGTCTCTGTCTGTCTGTGTCTCTGTGTGTCTGTCTGTCTGTCTGTCTGTGTGTGTCCATTCACAGCAGCACTCTGCAGCTACACCCCAGCTGCCTTGTCATCACTGTGGGCTGCTGGCTGGCTCAGGAGATTAATTTAATGTGAGCTTTGGAGCTGCTCTGACTTGGAGACTGATTTTTGGTGTTTTGTTCAGCAGGATTAGTCCCTAAATAGACATGAGAAAGTGTCTTTGCAGTGCCATTTTTTCCTCTCTTTGCAATTTCTTAGGAATAAAGCTCAGTGTTCTCCTTGGGCTAACAGCAGAATGTTTTTGTGTGGAGTGTTCTCCACAGGATTTTTCCCCTTTATGTTTCTCTCATTTCAGAACCTGGATATTATTGTTTCACTGTGGCTTTCTACTCCAGTCTTGTCTGTGTTAGGATTTCTGTTCAGCAGGAGTGTTTAGATTTGAGATTAGCACAGCATAAGCAAAGTACTAAATCTGAAAATCAACTCTCTCAAGTCTGATATGCAAAGGAAAATGAATGTATTACCTGTTTGAAATCCAGATTGGAGAGGAATTCAGCTGCCTTTCAGCACTTGAAGGAGGTGTGTCTCACACACCTGAATTGTTCTAAACCCTTTCAACTGGTTGTCTCCTTCTCCTTGCAGTGTTGTGTGTAACTCCAAGCTCTGCAGATCAGTGCAGTGATTGCCATTTTTGGAGCTGCTGCAGCCACTGGTGCCAAGTGCTGAGGAAGATGGAAAATAACCCAGGCTGTGCCTTCAGAAAGGCCTTTGCTTTATGCTCACTTTCATTTCCTAATGCACTGCTTCCAGAGCCTTCTGCAGCCTCAATTCTGCTCTTACAGTTTATGCATTTCTGCTGCAGATCCTCTGCATGAGCAGGAGCTAAAATCCCCAGGATTTCACTCTTAGAGCTGCTCTGATCAGTTTTTCAGTGTGAGGATGCTTCTTCTTGGTGCATTGTGCAAGTTGAGAAAATTGTTGTGTTTCCTGCATTCTTGGGGTCTGGGTTTTTTAAAAGCAGGAATTTCAAAATCCAACAACAGTGGCCATTAAGTGCTGTAAATCCTTCTGTGGCATTGATTCCATAAGGGAAGTAGTATTTCTGGAATATTCCTTGATTTTGGTGCTCTGGATTATGTCAGAATAAAGTGCAGAGTGTATCACAAATTTATTTGTGAATGGCTGCAACTTAATGAAGGAAAACCCCTTGTGGGTCCTTGCCAGAGATGTTTGTCACAAGCTACTCTGTTTTACAGGGTAAACACAAACATTAGTAAGCAGAAAGTAAAGAATCTTTATTATTGAAGGGTTTCCTCTCAGAAGCTGAAGAAAATCTCATTTGTGTTTAATAATTTATACAACAAACCCCCAATACATCAAACTGGGAATATTTGCCCAAATGTTTACTTTGTGAATTTTGTATGAGGCCTTGTAAGTATCTAAATAACCAATTTTCATTTGCAATTTGACAAAAGAAAACATTCAGAGGCGTTTAGAGAGAACACCACAGTGCTGAGCTGAGGAGCAGACTGCAGGGTGAGCCTGGTCCTGAGCTCAGCTCTGCCTGACTCTGGGGCACCTCCTGCTTTTCCAGTGCTTCTGGGGTTCAGTGTTCACCTGGCAAATCAAACAGCCTGGAGGCTGAAAGTACCAGAAGGAAAAATTCTGAGTGTTTTTAAACAAAGCCAAGAGTTTTTAGCTTTTCACACTCCTCTTTTCCCAAGGTTTTAGCTGCTGGATGTGAGGCTGGGTTAGGCCAGCCTCTGGTGGGTGACATTGGTCACTGGATTTTGCTGAGCATAGGAAAAGGTGACTTCTGGCTCTTAATATGCCAGAGAAATGCTCACATTCACAAGTTTGAGGGGCTGGTGCTTTTAGCTTAGTGCTGTGCCAGCACCTTTGGGGGAGTCAGGGTGCTGAGCCCTTCCCAAAGCTCTGCAGAAGGAAAGTGGGAAATCAAACCAGAATTCCTTTTGTTTCAAACTAAGTTGAATCTCAGTGCTCTGAAGAATTGAGCTGCGTTCACTTAATTGGGTTTGGGGAAATTGTGAGAGCTTCTCTTGCCAATGGATTTGTCAGCAGGAAAAATCAGAGTCCCCTGGCAGAGCCCAGAGATTCCAGAGCTTTGCTCTGCCAGGCAAACAGGGGCTGCCACCCTCAGCTGGGATGGGAGCAGGGCAGGATTCTCTCCCTGAACCTGGAGTGTGAGCAGAGCAGCCTGACCTGCCCTCAGGGGGCTCTTGGCCTCTTTTTTGTCTGATGGTTTTACTGCTCCTTTTGTGGTCTGAGCTGTGCAGTAAATCCAGGGAGAGGGAGCACTTGGCTTCCTGGCTTTGATTGGATTTGAGTGCTTGTAATGCTCATTTATCCATGCACAAATGCAGCAGGATTGGCTGGGGGGATGCCCTGAGAGGTACCTTTGGAGACTCAGGAATATTTGCATTCATTCCTCTGTGTTTATTTTATCAATAACAAATTAGCCTTTGGATTTTTTTATTTGCATTTGGGTTTGTGTAAACCTTGGTGGGGAAGAGCTTCTCTGTGAGTTGTGACTGAAGAGGCTGAGTCTGTTCCCTGGAAAAGATGGCTCTGGCCAGAGGCAGGAGTGGTGTGTCAAAAATAGGGAATAATGTCCTCTGCAGGTAACAAACAGTGTTTTGAGAGCTGTTGCATGCAGTCCATAGCCCCAAATCTGCCAGCTCCATCTCACAGCCCCAAAAACTGCCAGCTCCATCTCATAACCCCAAATCTGCCAGCTCCATCTCACAGCCCCAAAAACTGCCAGCTCCATCTCATAACCCCAAATCTGCCAGCTCCATCTCATAACCCCAAATCTGCCAGCTCCATTTCATGGCCCCAAATCTGCCGGGTTTGCTTTCTGCATTCCCTGTTATCCCTGCCTGGGTCAGGGTCAGGACAGGAGCCAGGGCAGCAGGTCAGGCAGACCTGTGCAATATTTTAAATATCCCATCTGTTTATATTCTGTCTTGGCCAGGTGTTGGTGTTAAAACCAGGACAGCTGAGAGTCCCACAGTGTTTCTCTGTATTTTAAACCTAGGTTTTCAGGAAGGAGTGGCATAATGACTGACATTCCTGCTTTTTCCTTTTGAAAATACAAATGTGGGATGTAAATAAAATACTTGAGTTGTTTTTATAGCAAAGGTTCTTGCAGCTTTGACCTTTCCTCGGAGGAATGTTGTGCTTGGGAAATCTGGTGAAGATGTTGCTTTCCACCCAATCCCTTGTAAGTAATCCAGGAGTTTAGGGTGAATAAATCTGTGTGTCCATGAGGCTGATCCTGGGTGTCCATGCAGAGCAGTGGAGGTGTCAGAGCTGTGGCAGACACTCAGGCTGGAGGAGAATTTATCTGACATTGCAGGGGAGATGCAGCACAGCCACACTTGTGCCTGTCTGGGAATGTCTGAGCCCTCCAGTGCAGGGGTTTATCCCTGGAAGCTGGGAATGCCCCCTTGGCTGGCTGGGAGGGCACATCCAGAGGCTTTTAAACAAAACCCACAACTCCTGGGAGGAGATCACCCTGCAGCTCAAGCTAGGAGCACCTCACACCCTCACTGCTCTGAGGGGGCTTTTGGGAGGGAGAGACAGGTGAGTATTCCAACAATTGGATTGTACCTTGCCATGCAGAGCCTGTGGATTCTCTGTGAAGCCATTGATTTTCCTTTTGTGGCAGTAAATTTTCTTTCTGAGTCATAATATGCTAGTTAAACCTGAATTTTTTAATTTGGGTAACTGGTAATTGGGGTAATTTTTTAATTCGGGTAACTAATTTTTTTAATTTGGTTCCTCATGGCTACACTCTAGCCAATGGCACTTTGGCAGCTGTGTGCTTTGAATTAACCAGCATTTTTCCTTCTCCTTTGAATGCTTGCAAAGGCTCTATGTGTCTCCAAGGAAATCCATGGATGAGAATTCAGCCTCTCCTCTGAAGTGGTGCCGGCAGGTGCTGGATAACCCCAGCCCCGAGATTGAGGCTGCCTGCAGGACCCTCATCAACAGGCTGGACCAAGGTAGGGCAGCTGCAGCCTCTGCTGCTCTGGGCTCCCTTGCAAAGCTCATTCTAAACAGGAAAATTGAGCTTAGTGTTGTCAGGCTCTTGAATTTTTAAGTTCTGTTAATATTTAAACATTTTTAAATGTAAGAAATGTGTAGAGGAACAAATGTGCTGCTGGGGAGTGGGAAGGGAAGCATGGCAGACTGTTCTTGCAGCTTCTTTCTGGTGCTGAGTGTTCCTAGTGGTGATGGTTCCTCCTCTGGATATTCCTGCTGGATCTTCCCAGCTGCTCTCACCTGGGTGAAGAGATTGTCTGCTGCTCAAAGCTTCCAACAATGAAATATTAAACTTGAAGAAATGGTGTCACTTGGAAACCAAGTTTTTCCTCCAGTTTATCATCCCCTAAAAGCACTTCCAGCTGTGGGCTGTGTTAATCCTGAGGGGAAATCCCTGATTTCATCTGCCTGAAGTGAAACCCTAGGATGTTGTGTTCAGTGAGGGCATCTCTGATCACAGGCAGTGTTCTGGGCTTTGGGGCTTTGCTTTTCCACCTGGGCTTTCAGTGGTGGGACAGCTCTCACAGCAGATGCAGGTCACAGGTCACAAAAAATGAATTTATTCTGCTCTACCTCTGTCCTGCATCACCTGCAGTGCACCTGGTGCATGTCCTGCCTGTGTCAGCCCAAATGGCCCCAGGTTTGTGTAAAATGGGCTGGACCCTGAGCTCCTGACAGCCTGGAGGGCTTGGAAAGGAATCAGGAACTGTCTTTTACCTTCTCTATATTCCCTCTCATGCAGCTCCCCTGGCCAGAACTTGCTGCAGCTGCAGGTTCATTGCAGACATGGGCTGCAGGTTCATTGCAGACATGGCTGCAGGTTCATTGCAGGCATGGCTGCAGGTTCATTGCAGGCATGGCTGCAGGTTCATTGCAGGCATGGGCTGCAGGTTCATTGCAGACATGGCTGCAGTCTCCTCTGTCCAGCTGGACCCAGGAACATGCAGACACAAGAGCTGTGTGTGGAGAGTGACACTTGTGAGAGAATCACTGTTTGGAAGCTCAGGGATGTCCCTGAGCTCTGGAATCCAGCCCCAGCTGGGTCCCCACGTTGGTGTCTCAGCATTTGTCTCCATGGGAATGCAGAAATTCTGATTTCACTTTAACCAACAATTCCAGCCCTGTGGTTTGGAGTCTGAGGTTGCTGCTTTGGGGGTTGCTTTGGGTTATTTTAGTTTTCATTCTGACAGTGTTTGGCACTGCTTGTGGTCTCAGGCTACTCTTGAGTTTAACCTTGGCATTCCTGATTGGAGATAACTGAATAGACATTGAGAACAAACTTCATTTGCTTTCACAAACCATCTGTGCTTAGAAATTTGAATGAAATCTCTTTGATTACCACTTTCCTCTCTGAAATGTATCAGGCTTCGGTTGTACTTAGTCTGACCTGGTAATATTTGTGGGAGAAATAAAAAAAGAAAATGTAATATGATGAATCTTCATTATATTCTTAGCTGATACTCTCACAGTAGGCAGAACTGAGTTCTGTGTGCAGTTGAGCAGCACCTTGAGTATCTCCAGATCATGGTGTGAGTAATTTCCTCAGAGTTGTAGCTGCTTATTTCCACCTCCAGCAAGGATGGGGGCACTTGGCTTTGCCACCTGCCTTATTTTGGTTCGTTTGTGAACATGTGAGTGTGTGTGAGCTGAATGACTTTAATTCAAAGAGCTGGTTTTTATTTCTTTTATTTTATTGGGTTGGTATCATTTCTGTGGTTTAACACTGTCTTGGTTCCATCACAGAAATTCAGAATAACACACTTGTAACATAAAGTTTAGTGAGCTCTCTAAAATGAGGGGGTGTGATGTGTTCACAGGGGTCTGAGGATGAGGGAATAGACCAGGATCTGACTCCATGTTTCAGAAGGCTGATTTATTATTTTATCATATATATTACATTAAAACTATACTAGAAGAGTAGAAGAAAGGATTTCATCAGAAGGCTGGCTAAGAATAGAAAAAGAAAGAATGATAACAGAGGTTTGTGGCTCGGCTCTCTGTCCAAGCCAGCTGACTGTGATTGGCCATTAATTAGCAACAACCACATGAGACCAATCCCAGATGCACCTGTTGCATTCCACAGCAGCAGATAACCATTGTTTGCATTTTGTTCCTGAAGCTTCTCAGGAGGAAAAATCCTAAGGAAAGGATTCTTCATAAAATGTGTCTGTGACAAGGGAGTGTAGAGGTGGCAGATATTGATGGAACTGGTCATCCACCCAGCACTGGAACTTTGTGAAATGTTTGGCTTTTTTCAAAGCCAGGCTTGTCAGGAGTTCCTCTGGGACTTCTGCAGAGGGGACAAAAGCAGTTAAAGGGCACGAGTGGGGACTGGGCACTGCTGTGCTCCCTTTGAGCTCCAAGTACCTCTGCTGCAGAATTGAATCCTGTTCTTGATCTTGCTCTCTGTTTCCAAAATAATTTGCTAACCTTTGTGGCTTTTTTGTATTTTTCCTTCTAGCCAGTAGATGGAAAAACCTGTATTGCAGCCCCCTGGCATCTCCCAGCGCACATAACCTGAATTCCGAGGCAGGCTCCTGTAGCAATGCACTAAACTCTCCTGGGCACCTCAAATCGACTAACAAAGCACTACTAACCTGTGGCAGCTCAGGTATGGCATGGCACTGCAGCACTGGGCTCTTTAAAATGCAAGGAGGGGTAGGGATTGGCACAGGGAAAAGTTCTCATGGCCACTCGTGGTGTTTTCCCCTTTTTGTTTGCTCCCTTCCTCACCCAGGTTTCATTTGTGTGGGAGAAAACCTCCTTGCATTCTAAATGTCCTGTAGTTATTTCTTGGTTTGGTTTCTCTACTTTCTTTCCCTATATATATATTTATAAATTGTACTAATTTTAAGTGGCTTACAATAGAAAGCAGCTGTTGGGGCAAAAATATATTGCTCTTGAATAAAGTTGTAGACTGTAGATGTGATCCTTATAGAGTCACTTGGGTTCAGTTTTCTGGGGAAGGTTTCTCTTGGGAATATTGATTAATGCAGGGAACAAAAAGCTGCCAAAGTCTCCAGGGTAAAGCCTTCAATTACCTGAGTGGGAGGCTAAAACAAAATACCAAAAGTTTTCCTTCAGCCTTAATTGTGTGTGGAGAAGATTCCCTACCTCAGAGGCAGCTCAGCCACAACTCCTGTTCCAGCCTGATATTGCAGCTCCTCCAAAATGCTGTGGCCTGCAGCCTCCCTGTGCCTGAGGAGGCAGGAACACCCTTCAGGAGCTCCATTTGTTATCCTTGGTGCAGTTCCTGCTGTTCCCTGCACAAAGGCTTTGCCTCTTGGCTCTGGGATCAAAGGACTCATCCTTGTTTGTTTGTTTTGTGTGGCAATTGCTAACCCTACTTTGCATGTTTCAAAACACAAAGCATGTTTAACAGTCTCTGCCTCCAAACTTGATGTTAAATCAACTTTTTTCCCTCTGAAAAAAGAAGAAGGTTGCCCGTGGCTGTTTTCACAGATGCAGGTTTATTTTTGAGGTCTGATTTTCTGCTATAAATAGAAATTAACATTTCTGTCTGTTTTGCAAACAAAAGGATGCACGTAGGACCGAGGATTTTTGCCAGCTGAGCTCTGCAGGGAAAGATCTCTAAGGCAATTTCTTTTGTTATATGAGTTTGGGGGGCAATCCAGGTGTCTGAGCACCTTTTCACCCAGAAGCAGCTCCTGATGAGTAAAACCAAAGTGTCTTTGGCTTCTGCAAATGTGCTGGGCCAGGACAGGCTCTGTCCTTTCAGAGCATGACGAGTTCCCTTCATCTCAGGTGCCTCTTCCCTGTGCCTTGGGCAGGTGCTAAGATGAGTTTAAAGTTTCCTGTCAACCTGACTGACCCAAATCTTCTTTTATTTCCAAGAAAAACCAGCTTTTCTACCCTTCAAATGGGAAATGTTTAACTGACTTCCCTTGAAAACCAAAACAACCCCCTTGACAAAGCCCAGATGTGGTTTCTGTTTGGAAACCATCATCAGCTCAGTTTACTGATGGAAGCAGGAGCAGTTTTCCCCCCTGCTTGGCTATTTTTAACTAGACCTTCAATTTGAAATGCAACAGCCAAACTAAACAAAGTTGGATTGGGAGTTTTGCCTTTTAGAAAGCTGCTCTCAAGGTCCAGCTGGATTTTTAATCAGTGTTGAATGTGCTGTTAATTATAGCAGGAAACCTGTGCTTGTTCATTCCACCACATCCTACAGGTGCAAGCCCAGCTCAGGATGGATTTATTTCAACTCTTACAGTTTTTTTCTGACACCAGGAGGAAAGAAATGGGATTTTATAGTGCAATATCCTGACCTGGAGTGTGTATTTGTGCAGCACACACCCAGATGCACCTTTAAAGTACAGCCACACTTGTGTCACTGTATTATTGCAGCATCCTGAAGCTCTCAGTTTTCCTGCCATGTTCTGTAAGATTTGAAGGCAGGGCACCTCCTGATGTTAAAATAAACCATTTGCCAGCAAAGCTGAGCAGCCCTTTCCAACTGTGCTCAAATGCAGCAGGCAGGGAAAAGCAGCAGGTTCCCAACATGATTTCTTCAGCCAGCTTGGAAGAGAACTAAGTGCTGACATGGAAAACACAGGTGTGAAGTTCAGGTGTAAAATGAATTTCTTTCATGAGCACTGACCAAGCTGCTTCCTGCCAGTCAGCCTCACATTCCTTGTGTGAAAAGCACCTGAAAACTGCAGGTTAAACACTGAGCGTTGGAATTCCTAAATTCTTATTTCTCACAGCTGGACCTGAAGCTCCCAGCTGCACTGCTGAATTCCTGATCCCTGCTGCTGCTGCTGGGTTTGTGAGTGTGTGACTGGGTTTGTGTCTCTCTCCCCAGGGTACCTGAGCATGCACTCGGCCCTGAGCTCCCAATCCTCGGTGGACAGCGAGCTCAGCACCTCGGATGACTCCATCTCCATGGGCTACAAACTGCAGGACCTCACTGATGTCCAGGTCATGGCACGGCTGCAGGAAGAGAGTAAGTTTTGGTTGGTTGGTTGGTTTGGGTGGTTGGGCTTTTGGGGGGGTTTTATCTGGTTTGGGTTTGGTTTGTTTTTAAGTTGCTTCTATATTGTCAGGAAGGAAAACGTCAATAAAGGCATAATCTGTTGAGAAGCTGTAAATAACCCAGGTACCACCCAGGCAGGTGTGTTCATGGGAGGCAGACTTGAAATCTTTGTTTCCACCTTTGAAATGCTGGTGGGTGCAGAATGAATCAAACTAAAAGATTTAACCTCTAAATGAGACTCCCATTCCTGTAGATTAGACTCCTGTACCTGCTTAACCTGCTGGATCTTGTTGGCAATGTCCACAGTCTCAGGTGGGCTTAGGGAGCACTGCAGGTCCCTGAATGTTAACTGGGCTGGAATTAAGCACTGCAGTGCTGTAATTAAGCAGTGCTGTAATTAAGCAGTGCTGTAATTAAGCAGTGCTGATGCAGGTGACGCTGTTCCTGCTGATGGATTCTGGCGAGGACAGGTGTTAACCTGACTCTCCTTCCAGAGTGAAACAAATCACTACCAAAGCATTGCTTTGGAGTTGGGGGTGTGTTGTTGGGATTCGTGCTGCCCGTGTCCCCAGTGATGTCCCCGTGTCCCCAGGCCTGCGGCAGGACTGCGCCTCCAGCTCCGCCTCCGTGTCCCGCCGTAGCTCCAGCGCCTCGCTGCACTCGCTGCGCCGCGGCACCTACAGCGACCAGGAATTCGACACCTACAGCCTGGAGGACGAGGACGACTGCGACTGCTCGCTGTCGCTGCGCAGCGCCCACCGCTACTCGCCGTCCCCGCTGAGCTCCCCGCGCTGCCAATCGCCCTCCTCGGGCGCCGAGCTGGGCCGGGCCGCGGCCTCGCGGCTGCGCGCCCCGCGCAGGGCGGTGCAGAGCCCCATGCAGGAGCGCCTCAAGTACGCCAACAGCGAAGGTGAGCGCGGGCTGAGCCCGGGACGGGGCTTGTGGCACACACGGATCCCCCTGCAGGGCTCCGGGCTGGGCTGGTGCTGGGTGTGAGTGCACAGGGACACAGGGGCTGGATCGAGAGTAGGATGGCCACAGGAGCAGGGCGGGGATTGCCCTCTCTGCTGGGCATACCTCGAGTGCTGTGTGCAGTTCTGAGCTCCTCACTTCAAAAAGGACATTGAGCGGCTGGAGTGTGGCCAGAGGAGGGAATGGGGCTGGAGCACCAGGAGTGGCTGAGGGAGCTGCAGTTGTTCAGTCTGGAGAAGAGCAGGCTTGGAGGAGACAGCACTGCTCTCTACAGCTCCTGATAGGAGGGTGCAGCTGGGTGGGGTTGGTCTGTTCTGCCATGTCCCAAGTGGAAGGACAAGAGGAAATGCCTCAAGTTGCACCAGGGGAGGTCCAGGTTAGGTATTAGAAGCAATTGTTTCCCTACAGAAGTGGTCAGGACTTGGAATGAGTTGCCTTGAGTGGTGATGGAGTCACCATCTCTGCATGTGGCACTTGGAGGTGTGGCTTAGAGGTGATCATGGTGGTGCTGGGTTGATGGGATCATCCTGAAGGTCTCTTCCAACCTCCTTTTCCGGTGGTCTCAAAATCACTGCTGTTTACTGGAGGCTAAGAACTAGGTACAGACTGCTGTGCTTTGAGGTGCAGGGGTTTCTGCAGAGCCTCAGAGCAGCAGCAGCAGCAGGGGGCTGAGGCTGTGTTTGTTTCAGAGGAGCTGAGGCACAGCATGCCCAACCTGGCCCGCAGCAGCCTGCGCGCGCTCGAGGCCGTGCGCAGCAGCCGCAGCCTGGAGTCCGACCTGCAGGTGCCCAGCAGCCGCATCCCCAGGACTCAGCAGCGGTCAGCAGGTCAGTGCCTCGCCTCCCACACCCCTCCTGTCCCTCCTCCCCTCAGCCAGCCCTCACAGGCGCTCTTGTGTCCCTGCAGGTCTGACTCCCAGCAAGCTCAGGTATTCCTCGGGGGCCGCGCAGTCCCCGCTGACGGGGCGCCAGCCCAAGGCCGCCGGCTCCCTGCTGCCCGGCCGGCAGGTGGGGAAGCCCTGCAGCTACACGGCTCCCGTCCCCCCAGTGCGCAAGGCACAGCTCCACACGGGCTCTCCCAGCAGCACTTGCACTTCCAGAAGCTCCACCATGGTCACTGTGGCCAAAGGCTCTGCCCTGAAAGCGCGGCCGGGCGTGGCAGGGGTGGCCGTGCCCAAGGGAAAGGCGCCGCCCCCGTCCAGGAGGTGAGAGGGGTGCAGAGCTCTTGGCCTTTGTGGTAACTGCATGCCATGAAGCTCATGAAGCATGGGGAGTGGTGTAACAACACTTAGAGGTTTTGTTCTTGCTGCTGGTTTTTTAATAGCTGTTATGCTACAATTCATTATTGAGGGAAATTAAATTGATTCAGAGTTATTATGATATGACTGATAGCAGACTAATAAGTAACCAGTGCTTGTTGATCTTTAATGTCCCATTAGAGCCTTACATTGAAATCTTTAAAAATATGAAAAAGGGAATTTTTAATCTTCTAATTTATATCAATACTCTACATACCTGATTATTTATCATGTGTTCAGTTGTATTTGCATGGAAAAATATTTCCCTTGGACTCAGTCATAGGCTGAAGTCACAACAGTGTTAATGTGGCAGATATCAGTGATTAAGAATCCAGTAACAGCCACTGAATTTCTTAAAGTGCCTCAAGTTGTTGTTTGCTGATGCTCAGGGTGTGACAGCAGCACTGCACCCATGGCAGGGGGATGTTGGTAACCAAGCCCCAGACCTGTGTCCACTACAGGGCTTTCCTGGAGCTGTCCCTGATGTGTTGTCTTGTCCCCCCAGGTTCCTCCAGGCAGCACAGACCCCCCAGGCCCCCGAGGACGACTCCTGGAAGGATGGGTGCTACTGAGAGCCCAGAACACCTCTGTGGAGCAGATCCCAGCTGGCTGGGCATGACCTCGCTGGGAGAGGCCCCGAGCCCCTGTCCCTGCAGACTGCTGTACATATCCCTCATTCTGTGCTCTCCACACCTCCCACCTCCCTCTGCTCTGCCAGGAGCTGGGACACACAGCTCCCACCCTTCACTGAACCCTGAGTCTTCCCAGGAAGACTGGAAAAGCCTTATTTCATCCACACCCCAGCTGCAGCCCCGGGGAAGGTGCCACCATCCCCTCCCAGGGGTGCTGCAGAGCTGGGGTGTCCTCAGTGCCAGAAGCAGCTCTGAGCTGGTGCTGTGGCAGAGCTCGTGGGGAGTAGAAATAGTGACATAGGTGTTAGAGTTGAGACTTTCTAAACCCAACCTGATGTACTCTAATATTTGTCTGGAATTCAACTGGGTTTGGTTTGTTGGTTTTTTTTTTTTACTTCTGTATAGAATGTATTTCTGCTACTTTTTATTGTTTGGTCTAGAGCTGCAGCAGGTTTTTATAACTGTAGAACACTGAGCTGTTGTATCCAGGTGTCAGCACAGGTCACGAGGAGCAGTACACAATATTTGTGTGGGGTGTGAACAGGCAGGGACAGGGATGCCAGTTAAAAACTGCTGGGCACCAGCACCTTACCTCAGCTGAGTCAGCTCAACACCACTTAAGAGTCAATTTTTAAAAATCCCCTTCCCTCACAACTTTGTCTTGAAGTGTTGGAGATCTCAGCTGGTTCCCAACTGCCCTGACTTTTGTAGAAGTTTTCTACTGTCTCTTAAGGATTCTGTTCCAGTGTCCTTTTCCTCAGCAAGTGCTGGATGCTACAAATACAGTCTTAGTCCAGGAAATATGCACTGATAGCAATGTTCTCCCTGCCATCAATGTGACTTTGATAGTGTAGTTTAATAAAATGTTATGGTGCTGAAATAGATCTGCTTTATTCCAACACTGAGTTCTGTGCCACAAACGAGGCCTCTCCTGACAGAAAAGAGCTCTGCAAGGATAAACAGGGCTCCAATAAAGTCTGGTAGGATGCAAGGAGTGAGATTTACCTTTAATTCCTCAGAGATCAGGACAAGGCACTGAGTGTGTGCCATTTCTGAAACCTCCACACATGGCCTGAGCAGAAGCAAAGGCAGGAAGCAGCACAGGGGAAGTTCTGCACTGCAGGGATCTCTTGAGATCCAGGAAAAGAGGAAGGGACAGTTGTGCCCCCAGTGCTGTGAGGGGCCCAGGAGGGTTCCTGTGCCACCACCCAGTCCCTGCCAGGCCAGGGCTGGCACAGCAGCACTCACAGGGCAGAGAAGGGGCCAGGAGGCTCGGCTGGAGCTGCTGCTCCGTCCCTGTCTGTCCCTCCAGCCCTGATAAAGCTCCATGGGGTGCCAGCACTGCCCTGCTGAGGCTCTTCCCTCATCCAGAACCTTCTGAGACCTCTCCCTGCTGGCACAGCTGGACTCTGCTCACCCTGATCTTCCCAGGGCACAGAAAGGTAAAAGAGCAGCAACATCTGATTTCTGTTACTGGAGCCTTCTCCTGCTGCCTTCTCTGTGCCCTGTGTTCCAGAGGGGATTTTCCAGGCACAGCCTTTCTCCACCCACCTGAGTCAAGCCCTGCTGCTGTTCCATGGACATGTAACAGTGGGTGAAGAACAGAAACTTCCTGAAAGAGTCAGATATTAACTGGTGGAAGGCTGCATCCCAGTTGAAGCCTCTCAGGCAGGTGGGATTGTTTCCATGTTTTCCAGCCTGGCTGGCTGTGGGGATGCAGACCTGGCTGCAGTTCCAGGAAGGTGCTGAGGTTGGATTTTGTTTGGATTCCCAGGTGTTCCCAGTACAAACCTGGCACTTGGGAGAGGCTGTCCCACTTCAGGAAGGAACATGCACAGCTCTGACAGAACCATCACATGCAGGAACTGCTATTTTAATTTTATCCTTTTGTTTTTCTGAGCTGTTCTCACACCAAGTGATCTCACTTCAGCTCCCAATATTCTCCATCATCCCAAGCCCTGGCTGATACCATGAAAATGCAGCTTTGCCTCAAAGTGAGGTAACAATCAACAACTCCCAACAACTTCTGCAAGCCCAAGAGGAAATCCACCTCCCTCATCCCCAAGCCTGAGCCTGCTTCCAAACCCCCCTGCATCAGCACAGAGCATTCCTAAGGGAGGTGTTCCACAGAACCATGGAACTCTGCTTTCTGTACAGGAATTTTATTGAAATCAAGGTAATGGTTTTTTACACTAATGCCTCAGTGCATCCTCGAGAAGGAAAGGAAGGATTTTCTTTAAAAATTGTTTGTACAGAAGACAAGAAATCATCCAAATGAACATGGTACAGCACAATCCCTAAAACATGCACAGCTGGGGCTGCAGGAGCAGGAGCTGCAGGGAGGGGGCTCCAACTTCACATTCAGAACAGAGAGAAGCAGGTGCCAGTGGCCACTGGCACTTTGTGGATATCAATCACCCTTGGTGAAAGTTCAGCCTAGCAGGGACAAATCCAAAGGTGGCACTGTTCCTAGGAGACTGTCACTCTACCTGGGCCCTGCTGGGAGGCTCCATGGCCAGTGCCACACGGGAAGGAGCAGCAGAGCCACCTCCCCACCCTGCCAGTGTCACCAGGACCTCGTGGCACCCACTCCATGCTCCAGCTCAGGCACCACAAGAAGCCTCCCCTTCCATCCCTCACCTTCCCTGGGCCAAAAGCAGATTCCTTCACCCTGAAGTGTTTCCATTTTTTCCCTGGGGAAGGAGCCCCTCAGCTCCAGGACAGAAGTGCCCCCAGCCCTTTCCCAGGCCCCAGCAGCTCCAGCTCCTCAGCCAGGCCTGGCTTGGGATGGAGATGTGCAGCTGGCACAGAAACAGCAGCCCTGAGCCTGCATTTGGTTCCCAGCCTTGGGTTTGGTTTGAAATCCTCCCACAGGAGAACGTTCATCCTCTGGCAGAGCCTTTCTCCCTCAGACCTTGGGGAAAGTCACCAGCCATAACTCCACCACTCATCTGTCCTCCAGTTTCAGTGCACACCTCCCAGGAGAAGCACAAGCAGCAGCTCCCTGGCACCTCAGCAAACCAGATTGGCCCCAAATTCACCTTAGCCAGTGCCAGAATAATTCTCATTGCAGTCCAGCCTCCAAAGAAGAGCAGGAGAAATCATCTGTGAGGAAGCAGATCCTGAACCGTGTACAACCAGCCCCGTTGCTGTGTCTGTTCAGCCTCCAGCCCAGGGGGAGATGAGGAAGAAGTGAGGATGAAGAGGCAGCCACTGCACACCCTGAGGTGACCCCACACCCTCCTCCTGCCTGCAGGACCACTGCAGGAACAGGGAGGTGTCCCCAGCAGCAGCACCTCCACCCGTGAGTGCACAAAGCCCAGACCCCTTTTGTTCCCACCAGGGTGACACTGTGACCTCCCCATGGTGCAGCACTGGGAGCCACCAGCTGTGGCCAGATGTGCAGGAGAGGCTCTGTGGGACCCCAAACCCACCTGTCCCCGTTAGTTTGGCTCAGCCCACCCTGAACCTCCTCTGTGGGACAGCTCCATCCCAGGGCAGAGCTGCAGCCACTCCTGTCCCCAGCCAGGGGAAGCCACGGGGACACGGGGCCAGCATGCACAGAACCCTCCCAGGGGTGGCATTGGGACAGCAAAAGGAACACAAAAATCCTTTCAAGTAATTAACCCAGCCCACTCTTAAGGTCACAGCTGCAGAGCAGCGACCAGCTGGGTCTGTCTGGGTGATAAGGCAAACAGTCTCAAGTCCTGGAGGGATGGGAGGTGGAAGGTGGCAGTGGTGACAGGCAGGAGTCACTCTGGAGGTTCCTTCTTCACACTCTGCCTCATCTCCTGGTGAGCAGCTCCAGCTCCAGTTACTTCTGCACACAGCTGGGCCAGGCCAGCCCGCCACACACAGCTGACAGGATGATGTACAGGATCACCTGGGGAGGGAATGAGGGATTCCCAGCAGTCACTGACTGCCACAGCATGGCCTGCAAACCCCAGATGGCCAAAGCCTTGAAGAACCTAACACCCTCCTGTCCCTCCACACCCCTGCAGCTGAGATGTCCCCATGGAGGTGACAAAGTGCTTCCCACTCTGACTCTGCAGTTGCTCCATCCACAGTCCTCACAGCTGGAGGAGAACTGTCACACCAAAAAAGCCACTTCAGAGTCACAGAACAAGATCCCATCACGACTGAGAGCTCCAAAGCCACCCCAGCTCAAGCAGGGCACCTCAGCTGCTCCTGGGGCAAGCAGGGGAAGCTCCTGGACAGGTGCCCCCATCTCCTCTCAGAGGGTCACAGAGGGTGGAAAAGACCTCCACAGTCACAGAGTCCAACCTTTGATCAAATCCCCCCACATTCACTAAACCATGTCACCAAGGCCACATCCACTCATGGTCTGAACCCCTCCATGGTGACCCCAGCACTGCTCTGGGCTGTCAGGGATGGAATTTTTCCCAATATCCAACCTGAACACCCCCCCAATGCAACCTCAGCCCATTTCCCCACTTGCCTGGGAGGAGAGGCCAATCCCACCCCATCACAACCTCCTTCCAGGTGCTTGTAGAGCCAGAGGGTGCCCCCTGAGCCTCCTCTTCTCCAGGCTGAGCCCCCCAGGCACTCCCTGCAGTTCTGACTGCCCAGGCCCTTCACCTTCCCCATACAGGAGGCCCTGCCCTGGTTCTGCCCTCCCAGGCAGAGCTGGGCACACCCAGATGCCAGGACAGTGCCAGGGTTGGGGTCTGCAGGGGCTCAGCCTGGCACAGCAGCTCCAGGCTGCACACTCACAATGGACACGATGATGACGACGATGGTGAGCTTGAGGTTCTTCATACACATGGCTCGGGCAAGGTTCCTGCTGGTGGTTTTGAAAGTGACTGACTGCAAGGGAAAACAAGGGAAATCCCAGCATGGATTGGGCTGGAAGGGATCTAAAGCCCATCCAGTGCCACCCCTGCCATGGCAGGGACACCTTCCACTGTCCCAGGTGCTCCCAGCCCTGTCCAGCCTGGCCTGGGGCACTGCCAGGGATCCAGGGGCAGCCCCAGCTGTCATGGAAAGCTTGTCCCATCCCAGGTGTCCTCTCTGTACCCTGCAATTCCACACATTCAAAACAGGGTTTGGGCACCAAATGACCCCAACCCCCCAGGCTGGGTCAGTGCAGCCATTCCCACAGCCAGGCAGGAGCAGCACCTGCCCCTGGAGCAGCCACTCCAGCAGCCCATCCCACTGGGCAGTGCCAGCTTTTCCCACAAACCACCCTCCTGAGGCTGCAGCATCCCTGGGAGCTGCAGCTCTGCCTTGGGGCACATTCCCAAGGTGGGGAACACCAGCCCTGGATCTCCAGGGATGCTTCCTCCTGGGCTGTGGGACATTCCCACTGAAGGATGCTCCACCCCTCCATCTTCCTGAGCTTTCCAAAAGCCTGCACTCCCTGGGCCAGCTCCTCCAAGAGCTCAGCCCAGCTGCTGAAGGAATTCCAGTCCCCTTCCCTAAAGCTTTACCTGAGCTTTGAACACCTGGGAGCTCCAGGACTGCTCCCTGCTCTGCTGCCCCCCAAAGCAGGAGGGCTCTGGGACAGCTCAGGGATGTTTGGATCCCACAGCCACACCCAGGAGCTCCTGGCACTCTCCCAGCCCGAGGATTGGATGCCACAGGAGCTGGGCACCAAGCCAGGATGCTGCAGAGGAGGATGCTGAGCCAGGGATTCCCAAAGGAAACACAAAAAGCTTCCAGAGTGCACAGCACTTTGCTAGATAACTGTGCTTTATAATTACATTAATTTGGGGTTTTTTCAGTCTTCATTTCCTCAGAAACACTCCAAGAAGCTCCAGAGTCTTTAAAGATTATGTAGATGCAACAACTCAGCTTTTTTAATTTTAAATCAGCCACACTTTCCCTGCTGGTACCAGAACAGCTCCACAGATGCACATTTTCCAGTTTATTTGCAGCCAGGCTGCCAGGGAAGTGTAAGTTGTGATTTTATCTCTCCTGTCACTGCAGAGAGCGTTGTCCCCACCTTGGGCACAAGGGATGAGGACAGGGATGTGTCACCCTTGGCTGGCTGTGGCACAGGGAGCAGGGGAAGCTGGAGCTTTCCCAAACTGGGAAGCAGCTTGGAGAGGAAAGGATTCCCTGCAGGCCTCAATTCCTCTGTGTCCTTCCTTTAAGTGTCTCCAGGTGCTGTCCCCACCTCCCTGGTGCAGTGACACAACTTCTCCCCTTCTAGGACTTCCCCAGACTCACCGAATCCACAAGATTCTCTGTTTTATCAATCAGCAGCTCCAGCTTCTCTCCTCTTTGTGCCACAAGGTCTGGAGAAAAGAGACAAAAATTCAGCTCTGAAGGTGAAATCCCAGAACAAAAAGCTGCTCCCAACAGCCAAACCCAAGCCAGAGCTCCTGGCTGCAGCTTCCAGCCCTCCTGGGATACCCAGGGAACAGCCTGACATCACCCAGGCTGCACTTTGGCACTGAATTCTGCTCAGTTCCACATCTCACCCTCTATTTTGGGTGGGCAGATTTGGCAGCAGCAAACCCCAGATGGGAGCAGTGCAGGGAGCATTTCCCAGGGAAGCAGTACCTATATTCCGGACCATGATCCCTTTGAGCTCATCGATCTGGGCTTGTGTCTCTGCCACCTGGTCTGGGCCCTTGCTCTCTGAGTGGTATTTCTGCAACAGAGAACATCATGTTGTACTCCTTGAGCAAGGGCTTATGAGCTCTAAGAGGAGTTTGTTACACTGGAGATAGCTCTGCTACTTGGAATGGTATAAACGGTAAAAATGGTTTTTGAGGTTGTGTTGGAAACAGAAAAAGGTTTAATAAAAGGCAAAAGAACAAAGATAATAAAAATAATTTAATAGAGTTTAATAAAAGGCAAAATAAAATAACAAAAGGCAAAATAAACAGGTTTTTCTTACAGAGAAAAACTTGAGATAGGGGTAAGAGGTTTGTACTCTTGTTAAAACACTCTATAAAAGCGGTTATTTCTTTTGTTTTCTTTTTTTTTAGTGAATTACTGAGAAGGACCTCTTGGCTTCTGTCCAATTGGGTAGCTCTAGGTCTGAAGTCTTAAAGGTCTTATGAAGTGTCTTTTTACTAAATTGAGGAGAGAAACTTTTGGGCATTTTGCCTTTTTAAGCAGACAAAGAATAATTTGGTCGCTCCATCAACAGGGGGCACATTCCTACAAGAACAGGCAGGGAAAACAGGAGCCTCAAAAACCAGGAGCCTCAAAAACCAGAAGCCAGGGAAAACAGGAGCCAGGCAAAACAGGAGCCTCAAAAACCAGGAGCCAATGAAACTAGGAGGCTCAAGAAGCCAGCAGTCTGGGAGCAGCACACCAGATGTTGAAGGTGGCCAGTCTGAGTGGCCTGACTGCTCTCCCCAAAGGAATGGAGAGCCAGGAGCCATCCCATGTCCCAGAGCCACCCCAGAGGATCCCTCCTGTCACCTCCTGGGTACAGCTGAGCCCTCCCTGACAGCTCTGCTGCTGCCAGCCCCTCTGGTGTTTGTCCTGAGCACCATTCCTGCCATCCCTCCCCTCCATTCCCTTCTCTCAGCCTGTTCCCCAGTTTGGGGACCCCAGGGACCCTCTGGTGACTGCACAGCTCGGGGTGGGTGAGAGCAGCACGAGCCAACCCCAGGCTAAAGCAGCCTGAGTGCCTGCAGGCCCAGTCAGCACCAGGGAACTGAGCTCTGCTATTCCTGCAGGGATTTCAGTCACTGTTCACATCACAACAGCTCTGCTCCATCATCACCCACGTAGCTGCTGAAATCCTGATTTTCTTCTGGTTAGGAGTTCCATTTCTGACAGCACAGGGAGCCAGTCTGACACTGCCACCCCCACCTGGGCAGCCACAACTCCTGGTGACAGCACCAAATCCAGCAGCTCCTCCTCCACCTCCTCAGGGGGAGATTCCCAGGAGGTTTCAGGCTGGCCACAGTCAAAGCTGGGCACTGGTTTTACTGGAAGCATGGCACTGGTTTTACTGGAAGCATGGCACTGGTTATACTGGAAGCATGGCCACCCTCTCCAGGATTATCTGAGTGCTGCACTGGAGCTGGATCTCTGCTCACACAGGAACACACAGCAGAACATCCCAGCAGGGAATGTCAGCCCTCACATCCCACGGGACCAGGCAGGGAAGGGCTCTGCCAGCACTGAGCTCCCCTCAGCTGATCCTGCATCCCAGCAATGTGGGAAAGCTCAGGCAGGAGCTCCTCCTGTGCTCAGGGAGATGGGAAGGTTGGGATGTCAGAGGAATATCAGCCCCATGGCTCCAAAGACAGCCTGGCTTTTCTGATAAGGCAATTCCAGCTTATTCCAGCCCTGAAGAGCTTATAAAGTGCTGAGTCAGCACTTTGGGTAGTTTCAGTCCCCACACAGCAAAGCCTGCAGGAAAAGCTCCTTCCTCAGGCACAGGAAGTTCATCCTGTTCATTGTGCACTGGCATTGCCATTCCTTGCTCTCCCCTTGCTGTGGAAGGCAAGGAGCAGCTCCTGGGATGAGCTCCTGTGACTCTCCCTGCTCCAAACCACCTGCACAGCCCCAAATCCCAGTGCAAAGCTCAGGCAGGAGCAGCACAGGTGCAAA
Source organism: Ammodramus savannarum pratensis (assembly GCA_020466415.1). Classification (NCBI taxonomy): domain Eukaryota; kingdom Metazoa; phylum Chordata; class Aves; order Passeriformes; family Passerellidae; genus Ammodramus; species Ammodramus savannarum. The sequence goes on from JAHXMQ010003489.1 coordinate 17,842,016, forward strand.
TCCTCCCTCAGAGCCCTGGCCTCACCCTGCAGCGACCACACACCTGGCACAGCTGGGATTGCCCCACAACTCCTGCACTGGGGAGGGTTCAGCTGTGCCCACCAAGGGCCCCCTCCTCCTGCAGCTGTGACACCCCCAAACCTGGCCCTGCCATGGGATAAACAGCAAAAGAGCCAAGCCCTCCCTGGAGAACAGCCCCAGCAGGGCTCTGAGAGCCTGGGGACAGACAACAGCCCTAAAGCCACCATTCCAAGGACACCTCCTCTTTAATCCAAGGGACACCTCAAACCCTCCTGTCCTGGATTGCCAAGCAAATTGTATCTATTTGCCATCTGCATGGCAGTTGTCTTCTGTTCAGTGGGCAGTTTTCCTTATCTCTTCCTCAGCTGGGGAGACACCTGCTGATAACAGCTATTCAATGTCCCTGCATGGCTG
>JAHXMQ010003489.1:17842550-17858503 GCA_020466415.1 Ammodramus savannarum pratensis
CCAATGGGACTGCTGCCAACACCCTGACCCACAGGGTGTCAGAATGTAGCTATGATATTTTCTGTAAAATCTTTTCTTTAATATTTTTTCTCCTGAGAAACTTCAAGAACAAAATGCAAACAATGGTTATCTGCTGCTGTGGAATGCAACAGGTGCATCTGGGATTGGTCTCATGGGGTTATTTCTGATTAATGACCAATCACAGTCAGCTGGCTTGAACTCTCTGGTCAGACACAAGCTTTTGTTATCACTCCTTTCTTTTTCTATTCTTAGTTAGCTTTCTGATGAAATAATTTCTTCTATTCTTTTAGTACAGTTTTAATATAATATATATAATAAAATAATAAATCAGCCTTCTGAAACATGGAGTCAGATCCTCATTTCTTCCCTCATCCTCAGACCCTGTCAACACCATCACATCAGACTGTGTTCTGACTCTGTCATTGTTTTAGTTTACTGCATTGTTTATTTTATCCTTTTACTTTCTTCCCTATTAAAGAATTGTGATTCCTGCTCCCATATTTTTTGCCTGAGAGCCCCTTAATTTAAAATTTATAGCAATTTGGAGGGAAGGGGGTTACATTTTCCGTGTCAGGGGAGGCTCCTGCCCTCCTTAGCATTCACCCGGCTTTCCAAGCCAAGACCCCCCAAAAGCCCACCCGAGTGGGGGCTCTGTGGGGAGGCTGGGCTGGCAGGAGCTCAGGGCCTCACCAGCTGTGCAGCCAGCACCGAGGAGAACTCGCTGTTCATGGCGTAGGGCAGGGCGGTCTGCGCCCGCGAGCCGTACGTGGTCTGGAAGCGCTTCTTGATCTCGTTCAGGAACGTGAAGGCTCGGGAGCGCTCAAAGTCCTGCAGCAGAGAGCACACACAGTCAGCAACAGCAGCTGCAGGGCTGGGCCAGCTCCATCCTGCACTCAGGGGGAGCATTCCCTGCAGCACTCCCAGAATTCAGGAGCACCAGGCAAGTTCCACTGGCAGCTGGAGTGGTCTTTGCACCACCAACTATGGAATAAAATCCCAATATTACCAGGTGGAAGGTGCCCGGGCTCGTGTCTGACCCTTGCTGCTGACCAGAGGTGGCAGCTGTGGTGTTTCACCACAAACACACCTGTGGCTGGCTGGATGTTGCAGCTAGGCACTGGAACAAGTCCAGCCTAGTGGGAACTCAGGTTTACCCCTGGTGAAAGTCCTTAAGCTAGGTGAAGAGGAAAAGGAGAGGATTCTGTCATAGAGTTTAATCCAGAGTTTCATTCCAGGATGACAGACCTCTGAATCTTGTAACAGCTACACACAGAATCCTGGCTGCATGGTCTCAGTGTCTTTTTAAGCTCGGGGGCAGGGGGAGGGAAGGGACAGGTGAGGCCCCAACCAGGTGGGAGGAGGGGAAGGTTCAGGGGACAAGTGACACTTGGCTAGGCCAATGACCCCAGAGCTGAGAGGCATCTTTTGAACTGCACCAACCAGACAACTCCCCTGCTGGAATGTTAAGCTTGAGGGACAGCCCTTAGCAGGAGGGCAAAGGAGAGGTTGGCACACCTGGGAGGTTGGAACAGGTGAAGCAGGAAATGGCATCACACACTGCAACAACCAACCCACTGCACTGAGACACAAACTGGGCACAGCCAAGAACTTCACCCCACAACTCCCAACCCACAGGACTGGAAGCTCCCTCCCATGGAATGGATGATTCTGAAAGTCACTCCCAACCCAAACCATCCCACAGCTCCAATCTGAGCTCCAGGCTGAGCTCAAAGCTGTAACTGAGGTTACAGCAGCTCCAGTGGGAGAAAAGGCACCTCAGAGCAGCTCTCACTAATAGCTGCCACATCCAAACCAAAATTCCCCAATTTCCCAGTACTCACATCATCTGTGATGCACAGGTAAATGATCCTGTCCTGGCAGATGTAATGGAACAGGTAACTGCAGGGAATGGAAAGGAACAAACAAAACATCATTGGAAGCTGCCACATTTCCAGAATTTAATTCTCCAGAAGCCACTGCTGCCTGTGGGGCCTTTGGGGGCTGGCAAGAGAAAATCCAGATTATTCTATGGAGCTGGCACAGATAAACATGTCCAAGGTAAATGTCCAGGGAAGTGAGGCTGAGGCAGAGGTCTCTGCCCTGAAGGTCTGCTCCTATAAAAAAGTTCAAAAATCCTTACACATCCACAACTCTCCTGGAAAGAGTGAGGTGAAACTCGTCTGGTACCACCCTGTAGATTCCTCAGAGAGGCCAAGAGCAGAGAGAGAGAAACCCAAGAATTCCTGATGGCAGAGGGTGTCACAGACACATTTGATGAAAAATCCTTTCCTTAGGATTTTTCCTCCTGAGAAGCTGGGAGGCCTCAGGAACAAAATGCAAACAATGGTTATCTGCTGCTGTGGAATGCAACAGGTGCATCTGGGATTGGTCTCATGTGGTTGTTGCTAATCAATGGCCAATCACAGTCAGCTGGCTTGGACACAGAGCCTGAGCCACAAACCTTTGTTATTCTTCTTTCCTATTCTTTTCTTAGCCAAACTTCTGATGAAACCTTTTCTTCTACTATTTTAGTATAGTTTTAATGTAATATAAATCATAAAATAATAAATCAAGCCTTCTGAAACATGGAGTCAGATCCTCATCTCTTCCCCAATCCAAAAACCCCTGTGAACACTGTCACAAGAGGGCTGCTTTTCCTTGGAGATTTATACAAAAGACACAAAAGTCCTTAAAAACAAAAAGAACTCATTAAATGACTTTAAGGAGTTCAAAGAAACTCAAGTTTTTCCTGTTTCAGAGCAGGATGAATTGTCTTGGACAGAACCCAGGGAGTTTTTCAGCCTACAGCCTGGGAGGCAGAGGATCCCTGGGAGGCTCCAGACAGAGGAACAGCTCCAAGTGCTCACTGAGCTTCACAGCTCCCACATTCTGCCCAAAATGCACCACAGCACTCCTGAAACTCAGCTTTCCCCTTGGCAGAACAGCATTCAAGGCTCAAGGCAAAGTTATTTTAAAGGAATAACTTAAAATATTCAAATTTATCCTTAAAATTGCAGCAGGAGAGAAGAGCTGCAGCACCCAAGGTGTGTCAGACTCCAGAGCAGGCACTGCCCCCAAAACATCTCCCACAGGGACTGGCTGTGCTCCTGAGCATGTGGGAAGCCCAGCCCATCCTCAGAACAGCTCTGACACAACAGCTTGGGCACCAGAGAGGATCCAGCCATGCTGCCAATTCCAAAAAAAAAGCTGGAATGGGCTCCAACACCTCTAAAACTGTTGTTTTCCACAGTTGTTCTAGTTTGTTCCTATTGACTCACCCACTTCCCATGTGCAGGAAGTCACAGGTGAGGAAGCATCTCCTCCCTGTCCCACCAACCCACCAAGGGTTCTGAGAGCTGGGAAAATCCTGGGAATGACCCCTCTGTCCTGCAGACTGGACTGGGGGCAGCTCAAGATGGGATCTGTGAGCACAGGATCTACAGGCACCCCAGGAAGGGTGACAGCTTCACCTAAAGCCACATTCAAGCCTCAGAAAATCCAGGGGAAGCTTCCAGAAGCCAAACTCCAATGATTCCACACCTGGGCACCCTCCAGCTCACTTTGGATTGTATAAACATGGAAAATTTGATTTTGTATCAACTGCTTTGTGCTGCTGCTGGAGCTGAACTCAAATCCTGGTTATGCTGCAGAGTTCTGGGGGACAGAACTGCTACTGAGCTGGTGGCACATTCTATCAAATGGGAATTTGGATGCAGAATCACAGAAAAACCCCCAAACACACCCAGTTTGTCCCTGCCCTCATGCATCCCCAGAGCCAAGGAGGGGAGTCACTCACCTGCCATGGGAATAGGTCAGTTTGTTGTTCTCAGATGGGATTTTGGCCAGGATCTGCTCGGTGACCTCCAGGAAGTTGCCCCCACACCAGGCGTGCTTGGCCAGGATGGTGGTGCCCCTCGCCACCACTGCAAACAGGATGGCCATGGCTGCTGTCCTGCTGGGGACAAACAGGGACATCAGCACTGGGGGCACCTGCACAGTGTCCCCTGGCACAGGGAGCAGGGCATGGGCAGTGTCCCCTGGCACAGGGAGCAGGGCACGGCCAGGACCCAGCCACGACACCACAACCACAAAGTTCTCTCATTTCCCCTTTTAGCTCTGCTCCCAATGACACAAAACCCCCTAGAAAAAGGGTTTTTATCACCTCTGTGCCCTGTGAGGGTGGCAAAGCTGAGGCTGTCCAGAGAAGCTGTGCAGCCAGCAACTCTGCCTGAAGATAAACCAAGGCAGAAACCAGATCCTACAAGTTTATGAGGATAAAAGAGAACTAAACCTTGGAAAAGTCACATGAAATGCTGCTCACAGCAGAGGGAAGGGCAAACCCCACAGCCAGAGCAGCTGAGGCTGCCCCTGGATCCCTGGAAGTGGCCAAGGCCAGGCTGGATGAGGCTCAGAGCCACCTGGGGTAGCAGAAGGTGCTGGGAGTTGGAACTGGATGAGCTTCAAGCTCCATTCCAACCCAAACCACTGTGGGATTCCCTAAGTCTCCAGAGCTGGAAAAACATCCCTGCTGCCACAGAAAGGGACACTGTTAATCAGCTCAAGTACCAGCACATTAATCTAGGGCCAGAGCCAGATCTAACACATGGAGCACATGCCAGAGCCCAGCTGGCACAGCTGCCCTGCTCATCCTGCACATCCATAAGCCTCTTTTCTGCTCAGGAGGGACTTAGGACGACTTTGGACCCTCCAAAACCCAAAAATCTCATTTTTCACTTTGTACTTAGGCCCTGCTTATCAGCTGCTCTGTTCTGTGCATGATCACAGAGCTCTCCTGAAGGCCCAGGAGAGCTCTCTGGGAACAGTCACAGAGCAGCAGGGCTGCCTGAGCTTCTGGAGCCAGATTCTCCATCCCCCTGGCACTGCCTGGTGAGAATTAGGGATCTCTTCTGGATTAACAAGGCCATGAAGGGAGATCCAACCACCACCCCAGCAGGGCTCACCTGGGCAGGCTGAGCCCCACAGATCCAGGCTTGGCCAGCACCAACCAGAGCTTCTCCCACAGTCTGAGCCCAGCACTGGAGGGAAAAAGGATAAAGTCATGGATTTACTCACAGGACAGACTCCACACAACCACCAGGGAGCACTGCCCAGGGGAACAGAACCATGGAATGGCTGGGGTTGGAAGGGACCTCAGGATCATCCCCATGGCAGGGACACCTCCCACTGTCCCAGGTGGCTCCAAGCCTCATCCAGCCTGGCCTTGGCCACTTCCAGGGATCCAGGGGCAGCCACAGCTGCTCTGGCTGTGGGGCTGCCCTTCCTTTTGCTGTGAGCAGCATTTCATGTGATTTATCCAAGGTTTAGTTTTCTTTCATCCTCACAATCTTGTAGGGTCTGGTTTCTGCCTTGGCTGCTCTTCAGGCAGAGATGCTGGCTCCTGCAGGAAGCTTCCAAGGAATTGCTTACTCCTTTATGTTTCAGCTCTGAGTAATCTCCACTTTGGCTCATTTTCAGGTCAAAATGCTCCTGTCTTAAATAAGATTGTGACTAACTCAGCCCAGGGAGGTCACTGCACCCTCCTTGGCCAGCCCAGGGTGGAGCAACACCAGGGCACAGCCTGGAATCACCAACACCTCTTGAGCAACCAGCTGAGTGTCCAGCACCAGGAAACCACTGTCTGCTCCTGCAGCCACCCAGGAGCCACAGGAAGGAGCAGCTGTAGCAGAAACACACCCCAAACCCTGCAAGGACATTGAGACTGAGGGTACAGAGCCCACACAGACCCCTCAGTGCCCTGAGCAGAACAAATGCAGCCCCAGCTGAGGACTGGGAAGTGTTTAGACAATTCCTGCAAATCCCTGCTCTTTTAACAGTGGATATTGGTGGAACTGAGGTGACACCTCAGCAGCAGCAGTGAGGTGGCACTCACTGGCACTGTGGGACCCACAGTTCTCAATTCTCTGAGCTCCTGGCTCTCCCTCCCTGGGTTCACACCCTCATCCCCCTGGCCCTCATCATGCTCAGGGCACAGGAGCTCTGTGCCTGGCAGGAACACCAGCCCCAGCTCTGAGCAGAAGGGGTTACATGAAGTAGAAGAGATTAACCAGGAGCATTTCCCTCCCTGAGCAGCCTGTACCAGCCGTGTGTTACTGCAGTTAGTGACACAAATCTGTTAAACTGCCACAGAAGGTCCTTCCTCAGCAGTTACAGCAGTCAGGAATGAAATCCCTTCCAATCAACCCCTCTGCAGAGATTTTTTTCTATCTAAACTCACAATATTAGACAGCTGGAAGCAGCCAAGACCAAACCTTCCAAAAAGACCCTGAAAGATGCACAAGCTGCTGCCTCTGGGCAGTGAAGTGAGGGATCCTAGAAACCCAGAATGGTTTGGGTTGGAAGGGACCTCAAAGGCCATCCAGAGCCACCCCTGCCATGGCAGGGACACCTCCCACTGTCCCAGGCTGCTTCCAGCCCTGTCCAGCCTGGCCTTGGGCACTGCCAGGGATCCAGGGGCAGCCACAGCTGTTCTGGGCACTCTGTGCCAGGGCCTGCCCACCCTGCCAGGGAACAATTCCCTCCCAATACAAGGGCAGAGAAAAACCTCTTAAGGAACATCAGAAACACAGGCGCAGTCCCAGCATGATGTTCAGAACTCCTGTAAGGATGATTTACTGTTTTCCAGCCACTCTTCTGGCCCAGAAGATCCCCAGCTTCGTGCCAGTGAGCCATGGGAGGTCCCTGCCTGCACTTGCAGAAATCCTCTTACCAGAAAGCAAAGGGCACCATGCCGCCTTTCAAGCACAGAACAAGGGAACAAGGGGAGGTGTTGCAACCCAGCCAGTTGCAAACTGCTGCAATAAAGAGATCGTTTGAGCAGGGTGAGCTCAGCAGAAAGCAGCCCGAGCTTCCCTTTAACCTCTGCTGGGCAGCTGGAAAAATCATTACTTCATTACAGAATATTCCACTGTGAAGTCCTGTGGCTCTCCTGCTCATTTTGAAATTGGGAATTGCAACATTTGTGCTCCAACTCATCCCAAGTTCAGCCTCCCTTCTGCCCACAGAATTTACTTCAGGTGCCCCCAGTGCATCACTATGGAACAAATCACCAAGGAAATCAATCCCTGTGCTCTTCCAGCCCCATCGCCTTTCCCAGAGGCAGCACTGCAAGGATTGCAGGGGGGTAAGGACACACAATACCACGGTGATTGAGTAAGCAGCTCTCTAAGAAGGGAACACATGCAGCCCAAATCATGGAATCAGGGAATTGCTTAGGTTGGAAAAGCCCTGCAAGAGCACCAAATCCAACCACCCCCCAGCACTGCCAAGGCCACCCCAACCCATGTCCCCAAGTGCCACATCCACACGGCTTTGAAATCCCTCCAGGGACGGGCACTCCACCACTGCCCTGGGCAGCTGTGCCAGGCTGGACAGCCCTGTCCAGGCCAGAATGTCCCCAGTATCCCACCTGACCCTCCCTGGCACAGCCACATCCCATCATGCTGTGGCTGTTTCCTGGGAGCAGGGCCCGACTCCCTCCAGCTCCCTGCACCCTCTGCCAGCACACATGTGGTTAGTTAATTAATTAACTATTTAACCCGTGCAGTGCTACATCTGCAACGCCGTCCACCCCCAGACACACCTGTAACACCTCAATAACACACCAGTAATACATGGGTAACACCCCAGTAACAAGCGAGTAACACACTAATAATACCCCAGTAATAGACCAGTAACACACCAGTAACATCCCAACAACATACTGGTAACAGCCCCAGTAACAGGCTGGTAACATGGCAATAACACTCCAGTAACACAGAGATAAAGCACCCCAGTAATACCCCAGTAACAGAGAGATATAACATCCCAGTAACATGGCAGTAACACCCCCAGTAACAGGCCACTAGTACACAAATAACACATCAGTAACATTAATAATATCCCAGTAACACAGCAATAACCCACCAGGAACATCCCAGTAACACGGCAATAACCCACCAGGAACAAGGCAATAACCCACTGGTAACATCCCAGTAACGCAGCAACAACCCACCAGTAACAAGGGAATAACCCACCGGTAATATCCCAGTAACGCAGCAATAACCCACCAGCAACAAGGCAATAACCCACCGGTAACATCCCAGTAACGCAGCAATAACCCACCAGTAACACAGCGATGTAACACCCCAGTAACATGCCGGCGACACCCCCGGAAACAGGCCAGTAATACACCAACAACACCCCAGTAACGTGCCGGTAACGCCCCCGGTAACAGGCCAGTACCACACCAACAGCACACCAGTACCAGGCCCGCCGCTGTCCCGTGACACGCCAGTCACACCCCGGTAATCACCGGTCACCCGCCGAGCCCCCCGTGCCCGTGCCCCGCTCCCGGTGCCGAGCGCGGCCTCCTCCCGCCGGCAGTGCCTGAGGCCCGCGGGGCTGAGGCCGGGGCTGTGCCCGATCGGAACCCCCGCACCCGAACGCCCGGCCCGGCCCGGCCCGGCCGGGCCCAGCTGGGGCTCCGGGCCGCCCCGGCCCCCCGCGCTCACCGGCGCTCCCGGGCCCTGCCGGCCCCGCTCGGCCCCGCCCGGCCCGGCCCCGACGCGTTTCCGGCCGCGGGGCCGCCGGGAGCCCGGAACCGCCATGGCCGGCAGCGGCAGCGGGCCCGCGCTGGAAACCGTGAGGGGGCACCGGGAGCGGGGGTGGGATCGGGATGGGGATCAGGACTGGGGGGCCCGCTCGCTCCCTTCCGTGAGGTGGAGCGGGGGCCGGGCCCTGCTCCCGAGGAAAAGCAGCCTCACGTTGTGCCAGGGAGGGTCAGGTTGGATATTAGGGGAAATTCCTTCATGGACAGGGCTGTCCAGCCTGGCACAGCTGCCCAGGGTGGCGGTGCAGTGCCCGTCCCTGGAGGGATTTCAAAGCCGTGTGGATGTGGCACTTGGGGACGCGGGTTGGGTGGCTTTGGCGGTGCTGGGGAATGGTTGGACTTGGTGCTCTTGCAGGGCTTTTCCAGCCCAAATGATTCCTTGATTCCATGATTGTTTCATTCCCTAGTCTGGCTTAGTGGTAGGGCACCCTCTCGTGTGGTGGGGTGGCAACAGCATCAGGACAAATCATGTCAGGGTGGCTCCAAGGGACAGCCTGTCATTCTGTGGTGAACAGCAGCAGCTGGAGGGCAGGACTAACCTGGTTTAAAGCTAGGTGGGATTTTGGAGCTTTCCCTCCTCTCTGAAGGTGTTTTGGTCCCACAGCAGACCAGAGGTGGCCCAAGCGAGACCCACAGCTCTCCCAGCTACTCTGGGAAGCTGAGCATGGAGCTGACCCTCACCCTTCAGGTGTCCCCAGCCTCAGGGAGGTGACAGCTCCTCTCCTCTCCCTCTGGTGACAGATCCAGGCGGATGGGACGGACGGGAACTGCGTCACGTTCGTGCTGCACGACGAGGATCACACCCTGGGCAACTCCCTGCGCTACATGGTCATGAAGAAGTGAGTGGGGCCTCTGAGGGACCCCCGTGCCCTGCTCTGGCCTTCTCCTCCCTGACCCACACCTCAGCTGTCCCTGGCATGGGACAAACCATCCCAAATCCCCTCTGGGCACACCCTCCAGCCTTTCTGTCACACACAGAGCCCTGCTCCCACCTGCTGTTCCTCCTTTTCCTTGGGCTGTGTCAGGACTCTGAGAGCACCAACAGCCCTTAAAGGGCCCGACCAGCCTCTCCTGAGCCTGCCTCCACGCTCTCCCTGCCCAGAGACACAGGTTAAGCCCAGCCCAGGGCTTTCAGTCCCTCCTGAGCTGCTGGAACAGTAACTGGGTCCTGGGCTCTGTGTGCTGCCTAGAGAGGCTGTGGATTTCCCATCCCTGGAACTGTCCCAGGCCAGTTTGGATGGGGCTTGGAGCACCCTGGGGCAGTGGAAGGTGTCCCTGCCCATGGCAGGGGCTGGGACTGGGTGGCCTTTAAGGTCCCTCTGATAAATCACTGTGACAGCACAAAAAATGCTGCTGGCCAAAGCTGGGGGCAGAGCTCCAGCACTCAGCTCAGCTGGAGGGAGAGGCCCTGCAACATTTTGGGAGCTCCTCCAGTGCCCTGGACCACTCAGCCTCTGGCAGCAGCAGGGCAGCAGCAGGTTTGGGTGCAGAGAGAATTGCAAGCATCCAAGATCCTGTGTTTGGATCTGCAGAGCTGGCACTGCTCTGGTTGTGGTGCCAGCCCTGTCTTTGCCACAGCTCAGAGAGAGATGAGTGTGAGGGAACAAGGTCACACAGGGAGTTTCCCCTCAGCATATCCCTCCCCTGAGTCATTCTGGAGACATCCAGAGCCCCAGCAGGCCTGGCATGCCCCGAGCCTCTGGCTTCCCTGGGATTTGCTGAGGGCTGGCCTGGGTCTCACTGCTCCCTGTCCTCTGTGCCCTCCTGCAGCCCTGACGTGGAGTTCTGTGGCTACTGCATCACACACCCCTCAGAAAGCAAGATCAACTTCAGGATCCAGACCAGAGGTGAGCCCTCCATGGCTGGGGCCCTGCTCTCATGGAATTCCCCCTGCTCATGCCAGCTTCCCAGGAGTCTGTGAAATAAAGGAAAGCCCTTTCTCCCTGCCCTCTGCCAGGCACTGCAGTGCTGAGCCTCAGAGGCTGCTCCCAGAATTCTGCCCCAGCTGCAGTGGGAAGCAGCATCCCTGGCTCCAGGCATCTGGTCTGGCTGGGAGCAGCCCTGGCACCCCAAGCTGTGGGGCTGGGAAAGGGGCACACCCCTGGGGAGGTAAGGACTCCCCTTGGGAAGCCACCTCCCATGTCCCTAATCCATCTTTTCCCATCTTTTCCCAAAGGGGCCCTTCCTGCTGTGGAGCCATTCCGGAAAGGGCTGAATGACCTGATGGGTGTTTGCCAACACGTGCTCAACACCTTTGAGGTGAGACATCCCTGGAGAGCTCAGGGTCAGTTCTGTCCCTTGGGCCATTCCTGGGGAGCTCAGGGTCAGTTCTGTCCCTTGTGTCATTCCTGGAGGGCTTCAGGTCACTTCTGTCCCTTGGGCCATTCCTGGGGAGCTCAGGGTCAGTTCTGTCCCTTGATCCCAGCATGGGAGGCTGACTCCTGTGTTGGAGACACCTTTGGCAGGAGAACCTGGGAGGTTTTTGGCCTGGTTCCCTGTCCTTTGAGTGACTGTAAATCTCAGTCACTTCCAAAAGCACCTGGAGCTCTGTCAGAGCTTCCCAGCCTTCCCAGGCTCTGGCCAGAGCAGTCCCAGCACAGCAGGGTGGTGACTCTGTGTCACCCCAGGGACACGTTGGTGACATTTGTGCTTTGCTTTTGTTTCAGAGGAGCATGAAGGAGTTCAGGGCACAGAAGGAGGAGGAGATGCAGTAGCCTTTGGAAATGGCATGGATGTAATCTCTGTTGAATTCCCTGTGTCCAAACGAGTTTTTTTTTTGTTGTTGTCTTTTTTATTACTTTGCTGCAAAATGTATTTTCTTTAATAATAAAGTTTATTCATTTAGATGCTGCAGAGCTCATGATGTGTTCTGCTCAGCACAGGCATGGAAAGTCACAGAACATGAAGACAGACTGCTCCACAGATTGGAAAATTTGGGAAAATTTCCCAGAGATTGGGAAATTTGGGAAAATTTCTGCTCCATTTCAGCCCATTGGGAAAATGGGCTGGTCTTGATATTCCTCAGTCTCTGTTTTCCTTGAAACCCATTTGTCTTTTATGATTTATTTGTAAAACATTTACATTTCAGTGAAAGTTAAGCTAAAAGCCCACCCCAACACCTGGAGAATGTTTTAATTGCAGGTCTCGTCTCTTCTCCCCTTTTCCTCTCTCCATTTTTTTCTATAACAATGTAGAAGGGGGAAGGAAGAAAAAGAGAGAGAGGGAAAAGAGAGATGGGAAAACCAGCAAAGAATCATCAAAAACCTCATACATACAACTTTTTGATGTAGTTTTTCTGGAAGTTTTGGCAAGAACGTTAGAATGGAATCACATGGATTCTCAGTCACATGGAATCACATGGATTGCAGTCACAGACTGGTTTGGGTTGGGAGGGACCTCTACCCCCTCTCCTCCCACCCCTGCCATGGGCAGGGACTCCTTCCCCTCTCCCAGGGTGCTCCAAGCCCTGTCCAACCTGGCCTTGAGAATCGCTGGCAGATCACCTGGGGGATGAATTATTGCCAATAATCAACTCGAGAGAGCCCTTTCCCATATTTTACTTGGCTCTAGTGGCTCTTCCAGCTGAGATTGGACCTTCTCCACTGCCTTTCCCACCTCCACATGGACACAAGGGCATCTCTGTGCCTCACAGAGATTTATCCAGGCTTTGCTTGGCTTTTACAGCTGGGAATTGTCACTCTACCTCTCCTCCTCACCCCACAGAGTGACCACCCCAATGTTCCTTCCCTTCCCACACACATTCCCCCACCCCGAGGCAATGGCCAGAAGTCCCTTGGTTTTCCTGTGAGGAAATGAAAAATCCTGTGAGGATGTGAATGCCCTTCCCTCTCCTGAGGGGACCTCTGGGGTCAGGGCTTGGAGCAGGTCCTGGGGAGTGCTCCAGCTCCTTCCAGCTGGGTGAGGACAGACAGCAAAGCAGATCCAGGCCCAGCCAGGGAGAGCCTGGGGGAGGATCGGAGGGGTCCTGCTGTCCCTGTGCCTTGTCCTGGATGGTGACACGCCTTTAGGAGGAGCTGTACTTGTTGCTCAGGCGGGAGCTGCTCCTGTCCAGCCCCAGCTCCTGCCCCGTGGCTTTCCACTTGCCAACAGAGCCCTTCTCATCCGTGGGGGTGATGCTCAGGGCCGGCCTCTGGCACCAGCAGCACAGGCAGGACTGGGGAGACACAAGGGGGAGAGGTCACACGTGTGGGATATGGGGGAAGAGGAGGGAATATTCCCATAATGTGCCAGCAGGTGTCCCTGCACAGAGCCAGGCTGGGAACTGCTGAGCCTTGCTGTCCTGCAGCTCTGCTGGGAGCAGGTTTTCCAGGATGGTGGTGAGGGGGGGAAATGAGGATATTGAAATTTGGGGCATTTCTTGTAATTGTGTGTTCTCGTCATTAGGGGACAGAAAATACAGGTGATGCTTAGCTTCCATCCCAACAAGGGCTCAACTCCCACCCCATTCCATCCCATCCCATCCCATCCCATCCCATCCCAATCTCCTTCTCTTTCTTTCTCAGGGCTTCACTACTCCTGACAATTATCTCCCAAAATCTTGGGTTCAAATTCTGCAGCAGCCCCAGCCCCTGATCTGATGGTTTGTGGGGATGTTCCTGTTCCAGAGTGACAGGGAATTTTGGGATTGTCCTAAATCCTGCTCTGGCAAAAGCCTCCCCCCGGCAGGGCACTGAGCTCTGGTGTACTTGGAGAAGAGCAGGATCTAACAGGGAAATTTTGGGATGAGGACTAAGATCAGCTTGTGCCCCTGGGTCATTCCTACCTGGAAGCAATTCTTGAATTTCCGGCTGACAAAGTACAGAGCCACGGGGTTGATGCAGGAGTTGAGGGAGGCCATGTTGATCCCAAAATAATCCATCACCAGGAGGAAACTGAGATGGGAAGGGAGAGAACAGATGTGTCAGAAGCTCATGGAGAACAGAGGGAATTTCCAAACTGCCTGGTCCAGGATCCTGCTTCCGTGGAGGAGCAGTGACTGATAACAGAGCTGAGTACAAATCCATCTTCCCTGAGAAAAAAACACTTTTCCTTGCATGGAGCATTCCCTGAGGAAGTCAAGAGTAGGATCTGTGATTTCTCCTGGTGCTCCTGATGTTCCCAAACCCCAGCACAGCAGCAGCTCCTGGCCTGGGCTGGATTTTGGCTGATGGGTGGAAGGGGAGGGAGATGGGCACCTCCCACCTGGCAGAAAGTGAGGAGCCCTCAGCCCTGCTAGGAGTGTTCCTGTGCCCAGGAGACCTCAGCCTCACAGAGACATTCCAAAATTTAATTTAACCCTTCTCACGTCCCCCTGCCCTCTCCATGCCCATCAGGAGGGTGGTACAGTCTGGGCAAGGAATTACTGAAAGCAGGAGGGGGAAGGCAGCTCCCCCAGCCTGGTCCCACCCAGCAGGGCCTGTGCTGGTGCCAGGGGGTCCCAGGCTGGTGTCACCTGCTGGGGGCCCTGCTGTCAGGATCTTTAGCTGGTCACAGTGACCCTGAGAAGAGTTGGAAAGTTTCTTTTCCCAGCCTGGGCTTTAAGGAGTCTCTTCATTTCTCGGTCTCAAGGTTGTTTATTGTATCTTACCTATAAAATTCTTTCTCCTGCCCTGCTGAGGTCCATGCAGCAGGACAGTTCCAGGCACTCTGCCTCCCCTTGGGGTGGTGTTATCTCTTTATGCTAAAAACTACCTGTACAATGTTTACAATTACTTTCCAATACCTATCACCTGTGTTAGACAGTGAGCTTCTACTCTAAACCAATCTGTGAGTGCCACCATCACAGCAGAAGATGGAGGCCAAGAAGAAGAAGGAGAAAGGCTGGACACACCCATTTCCCTCCATCTTGCCTCCTGAACCCCCATACCAAAAACCCCAAAATCTACTTTTCCACCCCATGATAACTTCACTATTATTCTACCTGAACTGTTGTGGCTTGCTGATCTTCATATAAGGTTGGTAATTTGGGTCATAATCAAACCCACAGGTGTTTTGGGCTCCATGCCAGGGTCTCTGAGCCCCCTGGCAGGGGTTTTGGCCATCCTGGCCAGCAGAGGGATGTTCTGGGCTCCCACCCCGTACCTGAGCAGCTCGCAGCGGTTGGGGTCCATCTGGTCGTAGATGGTTTTCTTGAGGATGCGGCTGAGGTGCAGGGGCAGCCAGCAGAGAGCAAAGATCACCACCAGGCAGAACACGGTCTTGGCCACCTCCCGGCGCTGCCAGACAGGGCAGGGGCAGGATGAGCACAGGGGAGCAGATCCCAAATCGTGGAATTGTGGAATGGTTTGGACTGGGAGGAACCTGACAGCTCATCTCGCCATAGGCAGGGACATTTCCCACCAGCCCAGGTTGCTCCTGGAGCCCTGCACCAGCTCCAGGCTGCAGAAAGGGCAGGGCAGCAGCAGCTCCACCTGGACAGACCCCTCCCCACCACTGCTGGGTGGCTCTGCTGGGATGGTGTTCCCTGGGACACAGGGCCTCCTCTGTCCACCCAGCACACTGCTAAGGTGACAACCACTGGAGCTCCTCAGGGAATCATTCCCAAAGCGTGGGAGGGTACAGTGAACTCTTCCCTGCACCCCTTGTCTGGGATTTGGCACATCCAGCCTTTGATTCCTCAGGGAATCATTCCCAAAGTGTGGGAGGGACAGTGAGCTCTTCCCTGCACCCCTTGGCTGGGATTTGGCACATCCAGCCTTTGGTCCAGTGTGGTGTGGGCTGGGATAAATGACCAGGGGAGCTCTAATGGAGCCAGAAGGGTTTGGGATCATCCTTAAACTGGAGATTCTGGAGCTGAATGCCCTTTTCCCAGTGTAATCCCTGCACCAACCTGCCAAGATCCCCTGTGAGGCTCTGCCAGCTCATCCTGTCCTTCAGAGGGATGGGAAGTGTCCCCCATCCATGAGCATTCCCTCTCTTTGGGATGCCAGCATTCCTCCCTGCTCTCTCACCCGTTTCATGTGGTCATTCAGAGCGATCCTCATCCCGTTCCTCTTGCTCAGCATCTCACAGGACATGAGGGTGTAGAAGATGCCCGTGCACACCAAGGGCAGGCAGAAATAGAAGCCAAACAGCCACCAGTCCTTCACATCCCGATAGAACTGTGGGGACAGGGAGAGAGGGCAGCTGGAAATGGGGCCCGGGCAGCAGGGGGAACTTGGGAGGCGTGTGTACCCTCCTGGAGCGGGATTGGGATTGGGATTGGGATTGGGATTGGGATTAGGATTGGGATGGGGATGCACAGGTACTCTCTTGAAGCAGGACTGGGATTGGGGTTGTGTCACAGACATTTTTTATGAAAAATCCTTTCCTTGGGATTTTTCCT
>JAHXMQ010003489.1:17860991-17874693 GCA_020466415.1 Ammodramus savannarum pratensis
GGCTGCAGGAGTGCCCATGGTGCTTGTGGGGTGTCCTTGGGGCCTCCTGGGATCTGCCAGGGGAAAAAGGGAGCAGGGAGAGAAATTGTTTAGCAGAGGATGGAGAGAGAGAGGAAAGTCGTCCAACCTGCAGAGAAGGAGGCTGAGGTTGGACCTCACTGGTTTAACAACAGGTTTGGGTTTAACAACAGATTTGGGTTTAACAACAGATTTGTATTTAACAACAGATTTGATTCAGTTTAAGGCGAGCTGGGGAGGCAGTGTTTTCCTCTCCAGTGCTTTGCAGAGGATGTAGAGCAGGTTGCCCAGGGCCATGAGCACGTTGGGGCCGTTCCTCGTGCACTTGTTCTTGTAAAGAACAAGGAGAGGCAGCTCAGCACAATGGCCAGGGTGGCGGGGAAGGGGATGGGTGCTGCTGAGGAGGGCACAGCCAGGCTGGGGGCTGCAGGAGTGCCCATGGTGCTTGTGGGGTGTCCTTGGGGTCCTGTGGGATCTGCCAGGGGAGAAAGGGAGCAGGGAGAGAAATTGTTTAGCAGAGGATGGATGGAGAGATGGGATAATGGAGAGAGGAAAGTTGTCCAGCCTGCAGAGGAGGAGGCTGAGGTCAGACCTCACTGGGGTCTGAAAGCTCCTCATAAGGGGCAACTCCGATCTCTGCTCTCTGTGAGCAGGGACAGACCCAGGGAAGAGCTGGAGCTGTGTCAGGGAGGGTTAGGTTGGAAATCAGGGAAAGGTTCTGCCCCAGAGGTGCTGGCACTGCCCAGGCTGCCCAGGGAATGGGCACAGCCCCCAGGCTGCCAGAGCTGCAGGAGGGTTTGGACAGCACTGCCAGGGATGCCCAGCGTGGGATTTTGGGGGGTCTGTGCAGGGCTGGGGCTGGGCTGGGTGATCCCTGGGGGTCCCCTCCAAGCAGGGATATTCTATTTTATGATTCAATTCCATTTATGAGTTGCTGGAGACCTCCATCATCCCAGCAAACAAACGATGTCAGATGGGATCCCACCAGGTCAGAGCTGCTGACCCTGAGGGTGGGGTTTGTGCTGCTAAATTTAAACAGTGCAGTAGAACAAAGTGGAAGGAGAACAAGCTGTCCCTTGTGCCTGTGACGTGGCCCTGCAGGGGCTGGGACACCTGTCTGTGCTCAGGGACTGTGGCAGCAGGGGCTGCACCTCCTGCACTGCTGCTCCCGGACAGTCCCAATCCCTCCTGTGTCCATCCCACTCCTCATTAGAATCCCAGAATCACTGACATTGGAAAGACCCCCAGGAAAGGTTTTCAGATCTCAGAACCACTGACACTGGAAAAGCCCCCAGGATCATGGAGTCCAAGCTGTGCCCAATCCCCAGCTCCTCACCAGCCCAAAGCTGAGTCCAGGTGTTCCTTGGGCACCTCCAGGGATGGGCACTCCAAACTGGGCAGCCCCTGCCAAGGCCTGAGCACCCTTCCCATGGGGAAATTCCTCCTTGTGCCCACCCTGATGTCCCCTGGTCCATCCTGGGACTGTTCCCTGGGAGCACAGCCCAACCTCCCCCTCCTGTCAGGACTGTAGGCTTTAGTTTTGGGCCATTGAGTTCCTGACAGGTTGAGGCTGCAGTTTTGGGGCACCTCTGTCAATCCTTGCCCATCTGGGCATCTCTGCAGCCCCACCTCAGGCTCCAGAGACCCAGCAGAAATCTGTTCCTGTAACAGGGATCAATCTGGGACTCCTGGTTGGAGTGAATAAGGAACACTTTTGCCAAACTGTGAAATTTCCCAGCTCTGGAGGAAGAAGAATTTGATGTGGCTGGGCTGGGAACTGGAGCCTTTGTGAAAGTGCCTGGGATTTCCCTGCTCCAGGGAACAAGTGAGGCAGGGACCAGGGCCCAGGGAGCCTGGCTGGGATCAGAGCAGGGGCTCAAGCTCTGCTCTGACTCCTCCAGGCAGAGCTGGGGTCTGATCCCAAACCTGCTGCACCCCAGGAGCTGCTCCCAGTTCTGTAACTGTTCCATATCCCAGTTCTGTACAACAGGGAGTGACAGCCAAGGCACTCCAGCTGCAGCAGGGCTCTCCCTGCCCATGGTCAGGGCAATCCTAGCACAGCTCCCACCCTGCAGGAGGTGGCCAGGCCAGGCAGGAGCCCCAGGGCTGAGCACAGCTCCTGTGGGCACAGCCGTGCCTCCCCAGGGGCTCAGCCTGGGCTGGGTGGGAAGGTGAAGAAAGCAAGGAAGAGATGGATAAACACCCCAAAGGATCACAGATCTGAGCACAATCCCTGCTCTGAGCTGTCCCAGGGATTTCAGCCTCGCTGTCCCCCCCAGCCATGCCTGGCACCGGTGCCCACTGGGGGAGTGCCCAGCTCTGCTCCCCACCGTGCCCACGGGATTGCAGCTCTCAGAATTCCTGCCCGGGCTCCCTGAGGGCTCTCGGGGACAGCTCTGGCTGGGGGACACAGGTGGCACTGGCAGAAAGTGCCAGAGCACCCCTGGAGCAGGGAACGTGCCCAGAGCCCCCCACAGCTGTTTCACGAGCCCAGCCCGGCCTCAGAGCTCTGGTAAAGAAAAATGCAGAAGCACAAAACCCCTGGGGCTTGGAGAGGAGCTCATGTGAGGGAGGATCACAGGACACAGCTCCTGCCCAGCCCCTCCAGGACACAGCCACAAAGCACTGGAGAGCAAAAACACTTCCTCCCCAGCTCGCCCTAAACTCAATCAAATCTTATTAAACCCAAAATTCAGGCAAAGAGAAACTGTTTGCTCCTCTCCAGCTGTCCATTTACTCCTTGCTCTTCCCATCTTGGAGTGCTTGGAAGCACAGCCTTTCCTCAGCTGAGGGAAACTGAGGCACAAGAAGCTTGTTCAGATGGGAAACCAACACCAGCACGGTTAAACCCCAGATCCAGAACTGCTTTCACCCATCCCAGTGGGAATTTTAACTGTGCTGAGCCCAGACGGCAGCTGAAGCCACTGGAATGCTGACATGGATTCAGGGAATCAGGGGGAGACTCCCAGAGAGAAATTCAGACCGAAAACTGCAGAGCCTGATTCTGGCTGGAGGGTGCCGTGAGTGGGATTGGAATCCCTCTTCCCTGGGAGCCCAGGAGAGCCCAGCACCTCCATCCCCTCCCTCCTCCTCCTCCCTCCTCCTCCTCTCCTTCCCTTCAGAGCAGTTCCACCTCTCCAGGCTCCTCTCTGCAGACACCAAGCACAGCTTTTCTGTGGGTAAATACTGCAGCACAACCTCTGTGGGTGGAGGAGAGGTGACAGCAGCACATCCCACCCTCGGGGCTCCCTGCCCCGGCAGCAGGAGGAGCTCCCACCCAGGTGTGCTGATTCCTCCTCTCCTGCCACATCCTGCACCTTCTCCAGCCACCGTGGTGCCTCCAGCACCTTCCCCAGAGGAGGCTGCAACAATTCCCCCCAGACACAAGGAATCATTTTGTCTGCAGGTTAATGCGCAGGAGAGCAAAGCTTTCCTTGGAGTTACCTTCCTGCTGCCCCTGGAATGTGGGAGCTGCTCCTCAGGGCTCCTTCCCCCGGCTGGGCATGTCCTGGGGGAGCTGCTGGGCTGGTCTGGATGCTGGGCTTGGCGTTTGGAAGCTGTGGAAAGCGCTCCTTGCTGCCGTGGGTGGTTTTATAGAACATCCCAGGGCTCCCCCAGCACAGCCCCTGCGCCAATGGCTGATGGGGATGGGGATGGAGGAGGGAAAGGCGGGAGAAACACGGGACAGCTCTGGGGAGGAGTGACAATAACAAACAAACAAAGCTGCACGGGGCTGCCACTGGCTGCTCCATCAGGGACAGGATCCTCAGGATTTGTGCAAAGTTCCTGGTGAGAACTGCAGCAGCCCGGCTCTGCTCAGTGGTCAGGGTTTGTAAATAGGGCAGAAATCATCTGTGTATGCAGGAAAAGCCAGGCTTAGTGGGAAGAATATGGAGGTGAAGCCAGGTCTAGTGGGAAGGACACAGAGGTAGAGCCAGGTTTAGTGGGAAGGACATGGAAATAAAGCCAGGTTTAGTGGGAAGGACATGGAAATAAATCCAGGTTTAAGTGGGAAGGACATGGAAGTGAAGCCAGGTTTAAGTGGGAAGGACACAGAGGTAGAGCCAGGTTTAGTAGAAAGGACATAGAAATAAAGCCAGGTTTAAGTGGGAAGGGCATGGAAGTAAAGCCAGGTTTAGTGGGAAGGACATGGAAGTAAAGCCAGGTTTAGTGGGAAGGACAGCAGGAAAAGCCAGGTTTAGTGGGAAGGACAGCAGGAAAAACCAGGTTTAGTGGGAAGGACGTGTAAATAAAGCCAGGTTTAGTGGGAAGGACAGCAGGAAAAGCCAGGTTTAGTGGGAAGGACATGGAAATAAAGCCAGGTTTAGTGGGAAGGACAGCAGGAAAAGCCAGGTTTGCTGGGCTGGGCCCATCCCTGGCCTTGCCTGAAGCACTCAGCTCTGCCCCATTTTGTCCAGCAACACCCAGAGACGTTTTCACCTTCTGTGTCCCAGAGCTGACTCTGGAGCTCAGTGGGTCATTCCTGCACCTTGGTGCATCCCTGGCACTCTGGGCTGGACTTTTCTCTGGCAGCAGACACGTCCATTGCCAGCCAAGGCTCTGAGGGGCAGCAGGAGATGGTGACCTGGCCCTGTCCCTGTCC
Source organism: Ammodramus savannarum pratensis (assembly GCA_020466415.1). NCBI lineage: Eukaryota > Metazoa > Chordata > Aves > Passeriformes > Passerellidae > Ammodramus > Ammodramus savannarum. The sequence continues at coordinate 17,865,613 of JAHXMQ010003489.1, forward strand.
CTGTCCCCTGTGCCCTCTCCATCCCAGGCAGAGCAGGGAGAGCCCCTCAAAGGCTCCTCTGCCCGGGGCACAATCCATGGATTTAACCACCCTTTAACCCTTTGGCCTCTGTGAGGAGCTGCAGCTTTTCCTGGGCTCTCCTCCCCAAACAGAGCAGTTTGGGGCCTGCAGGGCCCCCCTTCCTGCCTATTCTGGGCCAGTCACGTTCCTGCACGGGACAGGGCATGAATGGCCCCCTCTGTCCTGCTGGGGACAAAGGATGGCTCCAAGCCCTGGAGACCCTCAGGAAAGCCCAGCCTTGCCCAGCCAGGGGGCCCTGACACACCCTGGGGTCCGGGGCTGCTGCTGAGTCCCATCGATGGTGACAATGAAACCCCAAAGCCACGCCACATCCCGTGCTGTGTGTCCCAGCAGGAAAGCAGCACAGCTTCCAGGGGAGCCCAGGGATCCCTGAGGCCACAGCCCAGGGCACCCATCCCTCATGGCTGTGCCAGCTGTGGGAATGTGCCAATGGCTTTGTCCAAGCCACAGGAGCAGGGGCTGGTGAGGGGAATGGCTGCTGCTCCCAGCTGGAATCACAGGGTGTGACCTGCAGGGGACAGGTGGGAGCTGCCCACAGAGGCTCAGCTGGGCTCTGCTTTGGGTGAGGAGATTGAGAGGAATCCGATTTACAGGTGTGGCCATGCAGCAGAGAAACACGTGGAGAAGCATTTGGGAGGTTCTCCTTTCCCCTCCCAACATCTGGGTGCTCACCCTATGGCAGGGGGAATGCAGCTGTGTGCCCTGGGATGTGCACAGGAGGGGATGGAGGTGCTCCCAGACCCCCCCACTAATTGCTCTAATTATGGCACTAATTAGGGCACTAATTGCTCTCCACAGCCCGGCCCAGCCCCCGTTTCAGTCCAGCTGGAGGAGCCCCATGCCCAGTGTGGTCTGGGTTATTATCCCAGATGCAGTGGGAAATCAGGGATGCTGGCAGGAGGGAACATCCCTGGAGGCACCACAAACAGCCTCTCCTCTGGGAGCTGAGCAGGAGAGCTCAGAGATATCCCTCAGGAATTCGGGCAGGTAAAACATCACAGAGAAGCGACTGCTGGGGACCTGCAGGGACAAATCCTTCAGGAAAGCGTTTTTCCAGGGTTGTCAGCTGGCAAATTCTGCTTTTGGGAGGCCTGGTATCATCTGACTGAAGTGCTGAATGTATTTCTGCTCAGGCATCCTCTGGGAAGGCTTGGGTTTAATTCTGTGGCATTGGGAATGCTGAAGTGGAAAGCTCAGGAGCTGCCTCCCAGCCCAACACCTCCACTGGCATCATTAAAATAAATAAACAGGAGATTGTGCCTGCATTTCTGGTCATACTCCCCAAGCCCTGCTGCCAGCATTCCCTTTGCCCTGCTCTTATGCCAGCGGGGTCTGGAGAGCTGGAGAACAGTTCTGGCACCTTTCCAGCAGTGCTTTTCTGCTGCAAATATTTTCATTCACATCAAGTTCTGCTCTCTGAATTTCCCCTTCTCCTTCCCCCTCCAGGCTGATATTCCCCGGTTTTAACCCCTGGAGGAACCCAGCAGTGAAGAGTGAGGAGAGCAAGAGGTGGTGCCAGCTCCTGCCCTGCCCTCTGCTCCTTCCTTTCCCATCTTACAGAGAGCTGAGCCTGAAGTCTCAGAGCCAGGAGAAATGTCCCAGTGGCTTGGGAACCATGGGAGCAGTGGGGTGCAAACCCCAATTTTGCTATTGCAGCCGGGATGGGTGGGTGTCTCTGTGGGTGCAGGACGGGATCGTTCATCCCACGGGACTCTCCTTTCCCTGGAGCAGGGCGGGGATGCCTCGGGAGGCGCCGCCACATCCCCGCTGTTCCCACGAGCCCGCGCTGACCCCGCTATTGAAGTTTTTTTTTTGCTCATAACTTTCTTATCAGCGGGGCCGAGCGGAGTCGAGTTCTTGGAGCTGTTGGAGGCGATGGGGGCGTTTGCAGCCCGGCCGGGACAGCCAGAGGGACACGGGACAGACGGAGGGACACGGGACAGACGGAGGGACACGGGACAGCCAGAGGGACACGGGACAGATGGAGGGACACGGGACAGCCAGAGGGACACGGGACAGATGGAGGGACACGGGACAGACGGGGGGACACGGGACAGATGGAGGGACACGGGACAGACGGGGGGACACGACACGGTCCAGCCGCTGCTGCTGCTGTCGCAGCTCCTGTCCCCGTGTCCCCGCTCGGGAGTGGCCCTGATGGGACATCGGGCACACCGGGGATGTGCAGCTGGCCTTGGTGACAAGGATCACAGGCTGAGCTGTGTCCTTCGGGGCGCTGGAGCCTTGAGGAAGTCACAGGGGTTTGGGACAGCTCTGTGTCCCAAAGATGGGAACAGTTCTGGGGACAGCTCTGTGTCCCAAAGATGGGAACAGTTCTGGGGACAGCTCTGTGTCCCAAAGATGTGGAAACCAGTGGTGGGAGGATGTTGGTCCTGGCCTGGTGGCAAGAGGAATTAACATCACAGAGTCATGGAGCTGTTGAAATGGAAAAGACCTTTTGGCCACCAAGTCCAACCATCAGCCACCATCATGAGCGCCACTAAAGCTTGTCCCCAGCTGCCACATCCCTGTGGTTTTAACCCACTTCCAGAGATGGGAATTCCACCACTGCCCTGGGCAGCTGTGCCAGGGCTGGACAACCCTTCTTGTGAAGAATCTTTCCCCAGTTTCCAATCTGAGCCTCCCCTGTGGGGAAGATGGAACAGGAAAGCCTTATAAATATGATTGTCTGGCAAAAGATTTTGAGAATATGGAAACTATAAGAAGCAAGATTGAAATGAAAGCAAGCTTTGAGATCTTTTAGTTACTGAACAACAGGAAAACAATGGTGTGGCCAGCTGAAGGTGAAACAACACCTTTTGATGGAACAACACCCTCTTCTTGCAAGCAGGTCCAAAAGTCTGAGCAGACCCTACTAACTTGGCAGAAGGGGCCCAAAGGGGAGTTTAGAGGGTTTAAAATGTAACACAATATGGTGATGTAATGATTCTTATAGGCTGTATGTAAATGCTATAGGATTTGTATATTGTACTAGACTAGTTAGTGAGAATTAGAATATTCAACACAGAAGAAGACAATACCATAAATCTGCTACTAATTAATCCTTTGCTTATACACACCTATGTATGTAAGAAATGTTGTTATCAATTGATAGAAAATGGGAGTGGATTTGGGCTTTTTAATTTCTGAATGCTGTTTATTATCTTCATTCATTTTGGTAAATCTACTTCATTTAAATAGTTCAGCTCCAGAACTGTGAATATTTTGAATTCAGGGCCAAACTTCCTAAAAAATTTCAATTGAAGTAAATCCAAGCGCTGTCAGTAGTGGAGTGGATCCAGACCCTTCATGTGAAGCCCACGAAGACCTGGGGAGATCTCCAGACCTTTGCAGTGGCTGAAGAGCTGGGGCAGATCCTCGGTGGCTTTGGCAGGACCAGAGCTCCCACAGCCACACCAAGCCAGAAGCTCAGTGGACATTCCCTGGATTATTTCCCAGTGTCTCCCACCTTCCATCCCCTCCTTCTGCTTAACAAGCTTCTGAGAAAAGCTTGGACAAATGGGTTATTGCTCCTGAAACGACTGCAGATAATTATAGAGAGATTAATGGCCTCTCCTCCAAGAGCCACCGACGCCTTCAAGTGCTGTTGACCTTTCCAGGAAACGGGAATGAGGAAAGGCAGCAGGAAACGGGCTGGATAAACAGGGTGGAATTTAGAAGTTCCAAAGTTCTGGGCAGGGCAGGACTGCTGAGATTCCCCATATTCAGCCCATGGAACCCCCTCAGTGCTCACCAGAGAAAGCTGCCAATGGGGAAGGGGAAAATGCCTCATTGGCAGTGGGAAAAACGCCTTGGGAATGAGAGAAAGGAGAGGAAAACACCAGTGGGGATCCTCTCCCTGGAATCTGGGAGAGGACCCGACCTGCCATGGTCTGGGCTTTGGTTATCCCTGGGGAAGGAGGGTGAAACAGCCAGGAATTCAGGGCTGTCCTCACTCTGGGATTTGCCAGATCCCTTCCACACCTCGGTGGCCAGCTAAGGGATGAGCCAGGAAAAACCAGAATTTAATAGAGGTGGTGGCAAAATCACAACTGGGCGCTGCTGAGTTCAGACTCACCTCTGAGTGAGTCCCACTCTGTGGGAAGAGAAGAACATGGATTCCCTGTGGGAAGGGAAAAACATGGATGCCATCCAAGGAAAGGGAGAATCCCTGGGAGTCCCCACTGCCTAAGGAGCATCTCAGCTGTTTTTGATGAGTTTTGCAGTGGCACCTCCAGCAGGGACCTGGGGGAGGCTTGGAATGAACCCGCTGAGTTTTAGAGCTCTGCCCATTGCAGCCCCCCCGGAGAGACAATAAAAGGGAGGGTTGGAGTTGCTTTAGGAGCACTGGGATCCTGCCAGGGGATGTCTCCTTCTGAAGGTGAGAGCCCTGAAGTTTGGCAGCCCCAGCACAGTTGTCTCTGGGTCAGGCACTGGCTGTTGAGATCAGTGTCCCCAAAAGCATTTGAGAAAGACAAGAAGTGTCCAATCTTTAATTCCCTGGCAGCTTCAAGTGGATCCTGGAAGGAGAGGTGGGAAGAGCACGGGGTGCACATGTGCAGAGCTGGCTTTGGTTAGGAACCATCAGCTAAAAACCCATCCCTGCACAGGAATCATCCCATCTCTGTGCCCCAGGGAGATCTTCCTGCCCTCAGCAGCTCCAGTCCAGGATTTATTGCCATGAACCTCCAATCTTCCATCCTGCCTCCTGATGGGGAGGGGCATTCCAACCAGAGCGGGCAAATCTCCCTTCAGAAATGTGCTGGAGAGGATTCCAAGGAGGCCCAAGAGGTGGTGAAGGATGGAGGGAGCTGTGGCTGAGGTGACTTGAGAGGGTCTGGAACCTCCTCCTGAGGGGCAGCTCCAGGCTCTGCTCCCCGTGAGCAGGAACGGGAATTAGGGAATGGCTGGAGCTGTGTCAGGAGAGGTTTAGGTTGGAAAGGTTCTGCCCCAGAGGGTGCTGGCACTGCCCAGGGAATGGGCACGGCCCCGGGGCTGCCAGAGCTGCAGGAGGGTTTGGATAATGCTCCCAGGGATGCCCAGGGTGGGATTTTGTGGGGTCTGGGCAGGGCCAGGGCCTGCCCATCTCAGGATATTCCAGGATGCTCTGCAGGAGGGGCTGTGCTGTGCTGGGGGACACTGTGGGGCTGGGCCTGGAGCCCAGGGTGGGACAGAGGGCTCAGAGGGGTTTCCACCCTGCTGAGTGGGGCTGGACTGACACTGATGGAGGGCAGCAAACCCCATGGGGAAGAGGAGCTGCCTTGTACACCAAGGATGGCCTGAGGACAGCAGAGTCACGCGTGCCAGGCCTGACTGGGCCATGTGAGGAGCCTCAATGGGGCTCTGTGAGGGGACACTGGGGCCTCTGTGAGGGCTGCACGTCCCCACAGGGCCGCTGGTCACAAGCACCACATGTGACTGCGCCCTGCAGTCAAGGACAGGGCTTTGGGGAGCCCCTCCCTGATCTGTGAATTAAGCTGGACAGGCAGAGAGGGAATGGAAATGGGTTTTTTTAGAGGATTTCATTATGAAAACAACCCCAGTATCCCATTTTATGAAATGCTGGTTCCTGGGGAGCTCTGTGGGCTCCTGCATGGGAGCTCTGCTGCAGAGGGTGGATAAGGACAAGGATTTTCTAGTGGAAACTCCTCATTTGTCATGCCCAGATCTCCTCTGGGAGTCAGGAAGGGAAAGCAGCACGTGGGCAGGAGCTGGTGCTCTGTCACCTGCTGACCACACTACAGAATGGTTTGGGTTGGGAGAGACCCTGAGGGTCACCCAGCTCCATCCCCACCACGGGATGCCTCCACCAGGCCTGGGAGGTTCCTGAGGGGTCTCTCCACCAATGAAAGTGCCCTGAAAACACTCCTGGGACACCCTGGAGGGAAGGAAAGACCTCCTTCAGGGAGCTGGGATGTCCTGAGAGCCTCACCACCCATCTGGAAGGTGGGAGGGGAGGAAGGAGCCCCACCTGAGAGCAGGGAGGTGAAGGAGATGTTTCACTGCTGGGAGCTGAGATGAGCCCCAGAGCTTCCCACTTGAGGAGGGGAGAGCAAAATTGGAATAACAATTCCAAATGAACCCCAGTCCCCCCACCCTCACCCAGACAGGATGGGACAGTGGATGTTTAAAGGCAAGGCTGGGCCCTCCTGTTTATTTAAAGCTGGAAGCCAAGAGGCTCCTGCCGGTGACTTCAAAGAAAAGTTTGTTTCTGTGTTCTGCTAATTACCAGAACACCCAGAGCCCATCTCTGGGGCCTGGAGTGTTGCAAAACCATGGAAAGGTTAATTGAAGGCAAAGGGAAAAGGAGAATCCCATCTTTAACCTTCCTGGGCTGCCCTTGTTCTGCTGCCAGCACGGTGCAGGCAGATTTAATGACTGCTCATTACCCTGCTACCTAATTAACCTCCTGCCCTGAGCACAGAGAGGCTGAGAAAGAGCTCCCTGCCCAGGAACCCCTCTGCCAGCACCCCCAGGGTTACAGGAGACACCTCCAGCAATGCCAGGCTCAAATTCCAGCTCACTCCTGGGACACAGAGAGGGGCAGTGCTGGGATCCGTGGGGTTGGATTTTGGGCACCTCTTTGCCCATCATCCCAATGGGATCACTGGGAGCAGGGTGGCTCGAGGGACAGAGGTGGCACCAGGCACCCAGTGGGCCAGGGAGACTCCAGCTGGTCATGGCAAGGATGCTGCAGGGCAGTGTGAGGCTCTGGAAGGGGGTTTGGGAGCACAGCCCTGACAGACCTGCACCCTCCTGGCAGCTACAGCAGGGTCATGGAATGGGGCAGGATGGAAGGGACCACAGTGGATCCTCTGTGATCCAACCTCCCTGCTCAAGCAGGGCCAGCATCTGCAATACCACTCCAGATGCTTGGGATTGTCCTGTATGGAGCAGGAATCTGTCCCAGTTAATAGGGAAAGATGTTATGTGTTCTCTTTGCTGGATCAGCTCCTGTTTTTCCTCTTACCTCAAATATTGGTGCAGGTGAAATCAAGGACTGGCGCTGTGATTTCACCTCCAGGAGGCTGGAGAGGGATTTCCCCTGAGGGCATGGAGGGATAGGACAAGGGGGATGCCTTAAGCTGACTGAGAACAGGGTTAGATGGGGTATTGGGATGGAATTGTTCCCTGGCAGGGTGGGCAGGCCCTGGCACAGGGTGCCCAGAGCAGCTGTGGCTGCCCCTGGATCCCTGGCAGTGCCCAAGGCCAGGCTGGACATTGGGGCTTGGAGCAGTGACACAGTGGGAGGTGTCCCTGCCATGGCAGGGGTGGGGCTGGATGAATTTTAAGGTCCCTTCCAACCCAAACCATTCCATGATTCCATGACCCACACTGCCAATAGAACTGGTGGGAGCTGCCAGTGCTTGGTGGGACCTGGCCCTGCCTCTGGGAGGGGACAGTTCTGCCACCTGTGAGAGCTGAGCCACCAGCATGAGCCCAGTTGGTGCAGGTCTGGAATTTATTACAGGAATTGCAGTTTAATTTCTTGGTGTCACCACTGGAACAAGTCCATGAGTGCCAAGCGTGGGTAAGGAGCAGAGATGCCGTGGCACAGATCCACTGGGAATGCTGAACATCTTGCTGCACTTCTGGGAGCAGCTGGGCACCCATGGAAGACCTGGGGCCAAGGATGGGCAATGGAGAAAAGGAGCAGGGACAGAGAAAAGGAGAAGGGACAGAGAAAAGGAGCAGGGCAGAGAAAAGGAGCAGGGACAGAGAAAAGGGGCAGGGACAGAGAAAAGGGGCAGGGACAGAGAAAGGAGCAGGGCAGAGAAAGGAGCAGGAGCAGAGGAAATGAGCAGGGACAGAGAAAAGGAGCAGGAGCAAGAAAAGGAGCAGGGCAGAGAAAAGGAGCAGGGGCAGAGAAAAGGAGCAGGGACAGAGAAAAGGAGCAGGGACAGAAGCGTCTCCATGGGCCCCAGCCATATGATGGGCCAGAAATGCAGAGGCCAGAGCTGCAGATAAATCACCCCAGGCTCCCCTGGAGAGTGCAATGGTCTGCAAGGCTTATCTGGGCTTTGATGTGTCACTGAACTGTGCAGAAGCAGGGCCCGTGTGGAATTCACCCCCCAGGCCATGAGCAGTGTCCGGGCTGTCACAGCCCGTGGGACACTGGGGCCATTGGCACAGCCTGACCCCGCTGCAGCTCCCTGGGGAGCTGGGGCAGCAGCTCAGCCCCTCCTGCCCTCCTCCCCCTCCTTGCAAACTTTGGGGTTGGTGCTGCTGGGCAAGGAGAAAATCACACCCAGGGCTGAGTGTTTGGGGTGGTGGCAGCAGGCTGGGGGGACAGGGGGGCTGTGGGGTGTTCTGACAACCATCTCGGGGGGCCTTTTGGGGACGTGGGTCCCAAACTGCCAAACCATCACACAGCCACAGGGTTTGTACATCATTTATGTCCATTTATTCCCTTTCAGTAGGCATTGAGGATTTTTAGAATGGTTTGGATTAGAAGGAACTTAAAGCTCACCCCATTCCATCATCCCAGGCTGCTCCAAGTCTCGTCCAGCCCAGCCTTGGACACTTCCAGGATCCGGGGGCAGCCAGAGCTGCTCTGGGCAGTGCCAGGGTCTCCCCAGGCTCTCAGGGAGGAATTCCTTCCTTTCCTTACACTCCTGCCAAGGTGAGCCATCCAATCCCACCTGCAGCTCACTCCCAGTGCCCCCAGCCTGTCTCAGGTGGGATGGATCACATCCCTTCCTACATTTCTCCAAAGGCAGCTCCTGGGACTCTCCAAAGCAGCACCAGGCATGGCCAGGGCTGCAGAGACAGAAACGCTGCAGGTCCTGCCCCAAACCCAGAGCAGGGCCTGGCCAGCAGCTCCAAAGGGAAGAGTCAATCCCAGCCCTGCCCTTGCCATGGATAAACTGAGGGATCTCCTGGAGTGCTTCCAAAGCCGTGGGGATGTGACACTTGGGGACGTGGGGCAGTGGTGGCTTTGGCACTGCTGGGGTGTGACCACAGGGGTCTGAGGATGAGGGAAGAGATGAGGATCTGACT
>JAHXMQ010003489.1:17874793-17892169 GCA_020466415.1 Ammodramus savannarum pratensis
GTGATTTTGAAGTTCTTTCCCAGCCTAGAACATTCTGGGGTCCCAGGGCTGCAGTCTCTGGCCATGGGGCTGCTGTTGGCCAGAAGATGGTGCTGGAAGGAAGGGGATGAAGCCTCTGCTCCATTCTGCTCATGCCAGCAGAGGAGAGCTCAGATCTTTCCTTTCCTTCCCCTCCTTCTTCCTCCAAGAATCCCTGTGAAAATAACTGGGCACATTTAATGGTCCCAGTCCCACCCCACAGCACCCACTGGGTTATTTATTGCATCCTCGGGGTCCTGAGGCAGTAACCTGAGCCTGGAGGCTCTGGCAGCTTCTGGGCAGAGGGCTCTCTAATGGAAGCACAACCCTGATGGATAATGGTTTTAAGCTGATTTATTTTTCCCCAGGATCCTTCTCAGAACATCCTCCTGACAGGCAGGGCTGGGCCAGGCTGCCCCACAGCGGGGAAACTCTGGGGATTTCCCCCAAAAGCAGCACAGGGGGACACCTCACCCTGAGGAAGGGCTTTTGGGGGTTTAAGGGTTTGCCCTTCTGGCAAAGGCTGTGAAATGCAGGGCTTGGTTTATCCTGCTGCAGTTTGGGGCACTGAGAGCGACAAATCTTATTTTTATTTATGCCTCAACATAGGTTATGTTCTTATAGGGGCTGTCCCAAGGAAGGCTTTGCCAACCAGGGCAGAGAAATCCTACAGGACTGGGCTGTGAGCAGCACCTGCCACAGGCTGGCGATGCAAATTCCTGGATATCTGCCAAAAAAGCCCACCAAAAATTCCCACCAAAAAAAATGTGCTTGAAAAGTGTGCCGAAAAGCCTACGAAAATTCCTGCCAAAAAAGTCTTCCAAAAATGTGCACCAAAAAAAGCCCACCAAAAACGTGCACCAAAAAGTCTACCTAAAATTCCTGCCAAAAAAAGCCCTCCAAAAATACCCCTCAAAAAATATGGGGTAGGCAGCTCAGGAAGGCTGCACCTTCCTTGTATCTCCCAGTGGGGTAAGGAAGAGGGCAACAAGTGGCCAGGAGTTCAGGATAAAAGGAGGCTGAGCCCTCCGAAACCCAGAGAGACAGAAAACCCCAGGGTGTGTGCCCCAATGGACTCTCTCCCTTTGCCCAATAAAGCTGCAGGACTCCTCTGTGTCCTTTTTTGGACATAAAACTCTGGTTTGTGGATTTTCCTGATGGAGGGAACATGCAGGCTGGTGCTGTGTGGAAATGGAGCCCAGCCCAGCACGGACCCACACGGACATACCATCTGTCTGACAGACAGACAGACAGAGAGACAGAGAGACAGACAGACAGACAGGCTTCTTCTGGGAGCCTGTCCCTGCCTGCTGTTTCTTTCTCTCTGTCTCTTTTCCCCCTCTCTGCTCTTTTTTCCCCATCCCCCCTTTAGCAGGAACGCTTTCCCTTTTTATCAATACACAGTTCTCAGATATAATATTGCCATGTTTGTGTTTATTTTCATCTGAGCAATCAATCAAAAAGGATCCTTCCTATCTCCCCCTTTTACAGCAGAACGGGACAGGCACTGTCTGTCCTGGGAGTAAATCCCCCCTGGAGAGACCAGTGCTTCTCTGGTGCTTCTGGAGCATCTCTGGTGCCTCTGGAGCATCTCTGGTGCCTCTGGAGCATCTCTGGTGCCTCTGGAGCTACTGCCCTTGGCTGCTCCCTGATTGCTCTGCCCACAGAGCCTGGCAATCCCACAGGGATCCCCATTCCTACTGGCCCCAGTGCCAAGGGAAAAGGCCCCAAAGCCATCAACCACCCCAGGGCAGCTCCTTCCCTCCTTCCAACTCCTCCTGCTGGGTTTGGCAGCAGACACTGTGGAATGGTTTGGGTTGGGAATGACATTAGAGATCATCTCGTTCCATGGCAGGGACACCTCCCACTGTCCCAGGCTGCTCCAAGCCCCAGTGTCCAACCAGGGGCACTGCCAGGGATCCATGGGCAGCCACAGCTGCTCTGTGCTGCCCACCCTCATAGTAAGAATATTTTTTCCTCATATTTAATACAATCTAGCCCTCTTTTAGTTTAAAATCATCACTCTATCCCCGAGGTGCGAGTGGGACTGGGGCTGGGATGTGCCCCAGGATCATGGGAAAGAGGCTTTGGGGTCTGAGCCCCCAGCTCCTGACCTGTGGAGCTGAGCAGGGATGCTGGAGGGGAAAGGCTGAGCTGAGCCAAACCTGGTTTGTTCCCTGCATATCCAAAAACCCCAATTCCCAAGGGCTCCTCTCCAGCCTGGGCAGTGCCAGCACTTGGGGCTGTGCCCTTCCCGTGGCTGGTTGCCCCCACACTCCCACTGAAGGGGGAGAGCAGGGGCTGGGGGGCGCTGACTCTTTGGGATGAGTGTTAGAGAGTGGGTGGGAGCAGGCTGGAATTTATTCTGAGCTTGTCAGAGGATGAAATCATCCTGCTGCAGGGTGAGGGTTGATGGCTGTGGCTCTCCAAGCCCTCACACTGGGCAGGTGAGTGGGCCCCAGGTGTTGTGTGACACCCAGGGCAGCAGCAGGGAGGGCATTGTCCCTCCCTGTGTCCCAGGGCTCCTGCAGGACCACTGTCCCTTCTGGAGGGGGATCCTCACTCTGGACATCCTTTCAGCTGCAAACCATCTCCACTGGGATCCCCGGGCCTATTATAGGCTGATTAAATATTAAAACAATTCATTTTGTACTTAAACTGTTCCGAAGGCTCCTGCTGACGAGGACTTTGAAGTCTGCGGTGCGAGGCTTTGCTCTCATTGCCTCCCTGCTCCTTCCACACCTTTTCCCAGGCAGGAGGGAGGGCAGGGCAGCCCTGGCCAGGTCTGTCTGTCCCAGGGTTGGGGTCTGGCCTGAGGGTGTGGGGGGTGTGTTGGTGCCTGTATGGGAGCTCCATGGTGCTGCTGGAGCAGGAGGAAAGCTCTGGGTGCTGATCCCAGGGACCAGGGTGGACTCTGGGGAGAGCTCAGCAGCTGCCTGGACGTGGCTGCTCAAGGAGAAGGGGCAGTGAAGGCCTTCACCTGGTCCTGCTGGTACCCTGGGAGCCCCCAGGGGCTGAGGGCAGCATTTTCATGGCAGGGTGGTCTCTGCTGGTTTTCCTGTGCTGCCCTTTCCAGGCACTCCAGGAATGATTTGATGCCTCCAGGACCTGAGTCTGGAACATCCTAATTCTTGGTGACCCCCTGGTGTCCTGTCCCTCAGTGCCCTGGTGTCCTGCAGGGAGGAACACCCACCTGCAAAGAGCATTCCAGAGTGGGAAGGCAGGATGGATGTGGAGAGCTGGTGCCTGCAGCAGAGGGATTGAGGATGGAGATGTGGGAGAGGCACCCTGGGGTCTGTGACAGGCCCTTCAAGGGATGGAGCTGAGTGAAGGAAGGGAAGGACAGCTCCTGGGAACCAAGGTCTGCTCAGGGTCTGCTGGGGGCAAGGTCCAGGGTGGGACCCCAGCTCTGGAAGGATTTCTGAGCACCTCAGAGCTTCCATTTGCAGCTGCAACCTCCCTGTTTGTGCACCTGACCCCAGCTCAGGAGCCCGAGGTTCCCGAGGACCTGAACTGCCTCCTGCAGAGGGAGGAGAATGGGAGTGGTGAATATTTCCCCTCCCCAGCTGGATCTGGCCTCCTTCCCACCTCCCTCCCCCTTCCCCAGTGCCATCCTTTCCATCTGCAGGATGAGAAATGCAGCAAACTCTCAGCAGAGCTCATTACTCCGGGCCCGCTGCTCTGAGCGGGGCTGAAAGGTCCTGCTCGTAATGATTGCAGGTGATTTGTATTTAAGGCACTTGGCTTTCAGATGCTGCCAGGGGGAGGGGAAATTAAATAATTGAAAGCTGTGGGGAAGGGAAGGAGGGAGCCCTGGATGGAGGGAGAGGACCAGAGTTTCTCCTGATCCAGAAGTGTTTCGGTTCACCTGCATCGGCCGCGTGGATGCAGCTTTAAAAGGATTGAGGAAAATCTTCCTCTTGGCCATGCGGTGTAAGAACATGCTCCAGGGATTGATGGATGCCCCAGGGATGGCACAGCTGGCCAATGGGGCAAAAGGTCTGACAGGAGTGGGATAGGGGACCCTGCGCCCTCCATGTCCTGGTGGGACACACTGACTGCTCCTCTTCCCCACTCCCTGCCTCTGGCACACTCCTCTTTCCTTCTCCTCTTCCCCACTCCTGCCTCTGGCACACTCCAGGCAATCAGGGCACTTTCCCAGCCTGGCAGAGGGTGTGAGGAAGGCTGGAGCCCACGGTGATGTTCCCCACCTGGGCAGGACAGAGCTGGAGCCCCAAAGGCACCAACTGAAAACTCCCAGCGAGAGCCTCAAGGTGTTTGTTAAGGTGTCAGAGCAAAAGAAAAACCCCAGGCAAACTCTATGAGGTGGGTGGGGAAGCTGAGACATGAAGGGTGGAAATGAACTTCCTGGGAAAAGGGCAGGTGGGTTCTGTTGTTTACCTGGAAGTTCAAGCTGGGATATGAGGCTCAAACTTATCTAAAGCAATGTTGTTCCCCTTTCATACACCAAAGGTCCTTTCAGCCTAATTGCTTCTCTCTTTTTTTTTTGACCAAATTGCCAAAAAATCCACCAGTCTGGTCTGTTTCTACCTGAAACTAAGTGAACCTGTGTGCTGCAGGGTTGTGGCTCCTGCTCCTCTTCCAGCTGCTGCCAGAGCCTGGGCTCAGCAGTGCCCCTGAGTGTTTGTGGGGTTTGACACAAGCCTGTGGCTTCTGGAGAGCAGAGCAGCCTCACAGAGCCCTTCTGCACCTGAACTCAGAGTCTGAGCTCTAAACCCATCTTTAACCTGACCCAAACTTGTGCCTGGCTGCAGGAGCCCGGGAGATCCTGCTCCCAGTCTGGGGAACCCACAATTCTGCTGCCCTTGCCGGGCCCTAATGAGCTCCTGATGCCTCCAGGAGGGGGCAGGTGGCCCTTTAGGCTCGGGTTTAGGGCTGGGAAGGGGAATTTTCCTTTAGCCTGGTCAGTGAAGATCACAGAACCAGCCCAGCTCAGCCTGCTCTGGGCTAATGAGCCAGCAGAGGGCTGTGCAATGAGGGTCAGGAATCAATAGCCTGGGAAGATCTGATGCTTTTCCACAAGCCCTTCATGTATTTCCCAGCTCTGTGCAGAAAGCAGGGAAGTCTAAGGAGCCTCCCCTAAAGTCTGGAGTTTAACCCTTGTGTGTTTTCCCCTCCAGCCCAGTTTTCCCTCCCAAGGTGAGATTCCCACAGCGCCACCCTCCCACAGCATCACCTTTTCTCCCAAAAAAGAGGTGGAGGTGTGTGCCTAGCTCTCTTGCAGAGAGAGAAGTCTAAGAAAATTAGTTTTTCTTAATCCCATTGTCACAAAATTCACCTCTAGGCTAAAGAGACTGGGAGAGCAAAGGGCTGGGAGAGGCGATAATTCCCTGATGTTGGTAGCACTTTACCCAAACACACCTTTCCTTGCAATCTCTTGGGAAAACTCTCCTGCTGATTTTAGGGTGAGAACAAACAGCATTTTGTTGTCCCTGCCCCCACGTGGCTCTGTCTGTGGCTGGTGCCCTCGGGGTGTCTGGCCATTCCTGCCTCCCTCCCTCCATCCTGCTCTCCCTACAGCCTGCTTCCTTTCCTTTCCTTTCCTTTCCTTTCCTTTCCTTTCCTTTCCTTTCCTTTCCTTTCCTTTCCTTTCCTTTCCTTTCCTTTCCTTTCCTTTCCTTTCCCCTTTCCTTTCCCCTTTCCTTTCCCCTTTCCTTTCCCCTTTCCTTTCCCCTTTCCTTTCCCCTTTCCTTTCCCCTTTCCTTTCCCCTTTCCTTTTCCTTTTTCCCTTCCTTTTTTCCTTCCTTTTTTCCTTCTGGATGTCCCTGATGGACCTGCAGGTCTTCCATTCCCACTGGGGATGAAGAGAAGAGTGAAAGAAAAGTGTTTAGAGAAAATGCTTCCATGTTTTTGTGGCTCCAGCAGTGGGAATTCTCAATCTCTGCTCCAAATGTGGGTCCCTTTTTGTGATCCTCACATCCCATGACAACTCCCAGCCAGCATCTTTGGGAGTGGGAAAGCAGTGCCTAATTAAAGCAGGTTTAATTGGACCTGCTGCCAGGCAAGTCACTCCCATCCATCCCATATCAGCTTCCCTGGGAGGTGAACTTGGAGTTTGTGCTTGGAGTTTGGCGTTAAAATCAGCCAGGGATGGGGAGGAATGACCCAGCACACCTGGAAGGGGAAGTGGGTGCCCTTCATGTGCTTCCTGATAACCCTTATTGCCCTAAATTGATTGGGGAAATAATTAGGTGATATGTAAAAATAACGACAATAACAACAGCAACAATAATAATAACAATGATATTAACAATATTATTAATAATAATAGAGACCCAGGGGGTTTACAGAGCATTGCATCCGTAAAAACATTTTCCTGAGGACCCAAATCCATGGTAAACACTCTATCACAGAGCTGCACGAGAACAGCTGGAATGAGCCCTAAATATTTATTATTAATAGCAAAGCTGTTTATTTTTTACATATTAAATAGGTCATATCTCATCTAATAAAACCTCAGGGCTCGCTGGGAGAAGGATTTTGCTTTGTGGTGTGAGCAGAAAGAGGGAATGCAGGAGCTCCTGCTTGGGCTGGGCAAGCTGGGATCACATCGAGAGTTCCAGCCTTTGGATTTGCAGGAAGATTCCTGTCTGGGTAACTGCAAGGCTGCTCCTGGCATCTCCCAGGACCTGGTCTAGAAATGTGACCAAGAGGTGGGGATGCAGGTCCAGCCCATCCAGGGATTCCCTGTGTCAGGATGGATAAACCACTTAAACTGTGGACTGGGCTGGAATCTGGAAATGGGATTGCACCTCTGGGATCCCCCGAGTGACTGGGAGGCACATGGTGACAGCAAAAGCTCTTTCTCCCCTTCTGAGACATCATTAAGCAAATATCCACGAACCTTCCCAAGCTCCAGAGCCTGAATTCCTGAAGTTTGCTGGATGCTTAAGTGCATCAGGACTTAATTGCTGCCAGGTCCAGGTGTCGGGGGGAAATGAGTGTTGCACAACCCCCCATCATTTCAGCCCCTTTCCAGTGGCATTAACCCCACATCAATCTCCCCAGGCCTCCCAGGAGCTGGGAAAAGCTGGGCACCCCCATGGAATTTCCTTCCAAGTGCAGTGCAGCCCCTAATTCCTGACCTGAACGTGGATACAGCACCAGGCTCTGCCCTTCCCCACAGCTGGGCATGTGGAGCCTTCCCTACAAAGCTGGGGAAGGAATTCCTTCTTGGGGGGTGGGGACAGCCTGGTCCAGCAGCACCTGGGGTGACCAGGGACAGCAGGGCCAGCCATCCTCACTCTGAAGGACCAGGAGTGAATGGGGGTGCAAGCACAAATGTGGGATTGAGCCATTCCTGGGCTGGTTTGGGAGCAGAAATTCATTCTAAAAGCCCAAATATCCCATTGTCAGGATCGTTGGAGGCACTCAAGAGCTTTCCCAGAGACTGTCAAACCCTTCCTGTAGGACAAGAGAAAATGGCCTCAAGTTGTGCCAGGGGAGGCTCAGATTGGGTTTGGGGTATTAGGGAAAAGATTTTCATGGAAAGAGCTGTGGGAAGCATGGAAAGGTGTTCATGACCAACCCTGGGCAGTGTGGTCTCCCCATCCCTGGGGCAATACCAGACCTGTGGATGTGGCACTTGGGGACAGGGGTTACTGGTGGCTTTGGCAGTGTTGGGAGAACAGTTGGACTGGATGGTCTTGGAGGGTTTTTCCAACCTGAAATGTTCTGTGATCCCATCAAAAACCCCATTTCCCACCCGCTGTGGTCCCACCGTCACCAGCACTGTGAGAACAGTTGGACTGAATGATCCTGGAAGGCTTTTCCAACCTGAAACATTCTGTGATCCCATCACAAACCCCATTTCCCACCCGCCCATGGTCCCACCGTCACCGGCTGCTCCACCATGTGTGCAGACCCTGCCGTTCCTCTGGCAGCTCCAGTGCCTGTCCAGGCTCCTTTCCTGCTCCTGCAAACCCTTCCTGGCACATTTCCATCCATGGAATGCAGAGCCCCATGGAGCATTTCCATTTAAAACAAGGCTGGAAGCTCCATCAGGAGCCTCCCTCCGAGGGCCGCAGAGCCTCGGCAGCATCATGTCAGTAATTTGTTCTACATTGGTGATAATAAGCAATAAGAACATAAACACAGGCAGGGCTTTGTGTGGAGAAGTTTTTTTTCCTCCTTTTTTTTTTTCCTTCTTTTCCCTTTTTTTTTTCCCCTAAAGGAACCTCTGAGGTGGGGGGGGAAGAAAAAAAAAGGCATGAATGATTCATCGATGTGAGGGGGGGAAAAGGCGGAGAGAGGGAGAGAAAGAGAGAGAGAGATTAAGAGAGAGGAGCTTCAAAGTGACTGGAGAGGATTTGAAGTGCTGAGCGTTCCTGGGCTGGGCAGAGCAGCAATTCACCAGAGAGGCCCCGTCAAGCTCCCTCCGCCCCGGCCTCATCCCGGCTGCCTCCTCCTCCTCCTCCTCCCCGGAAAAATCAGCCTCCAAATCACAGGTTCAAAGTTCAGCATCATCTAATGATGGGAAGGCCTCCCAGCCCCTCTGTGAGTGGCATCTGTTTATAGACATGGCCCTTCCCTGGTGGTTTAGCCTGGCTTAAAATAATTTTAAAAAGAAAATATTTATATGTATGTATTAGAGGAGGAGGAAGTGTGGAATGAGATGCAGGGCTCCATTTAAAAAAAAAAAATTATAAAAGAATCTACTGGTGGTGAGGTGCCTTTGATTCTGAATATTAAAAAAGGCCGTTGGATTTCAATGTAATGAGAATATTAACAGTGCTGCCTTGATTTGTATTCACTGGCCACCCCAGGCAGGCTGGGCAGTGGGAAGGGAGGCACAGCTCACTCCAGGCTGGAGCTGCCACCCTGGGCAGGGCTGTGGGAGATGGAGGGACCAACCCTGCCTCTCCCATCTCATGGAATGGGATGGGCACCTCCAGAGCCATCCCCGGGCTGGTGGAACTGGGGCTGGCACCACCAACATGGTCAAAACTCAATATCCCTTCCCAGGGAAATTCAGGGATTTTGAAACAGCATTTTGGGTTCATTCAAGGGGAGTCGGAGGCCAGGTTTAGAGAAGGTGGTAGTTAGGAATTAAAGGGGGATTAGATGGGATTTGGGATGGAATTGCTAGCTGGCAGGGTGGGCAGGCCCTGGCACAGGTGCCCAGAGCAGCTGGGGCTGCCCCTGGATCCCTGGCAGTGCCCAAGGCCAGGCTGGACATTGGGACACCCTGGGACAGTGGGAGGTGTCCCTGCCATGGCAGGAGTGGCACTGGATCAGCTTTAAGATCACTTCCAAGCCAAAACATTCCATGATTCCACAACTCTATGACTTCCTTGTCCATGGAATTCAAGTCTTGAAACAATTAATTTCTTTTTAATTTCGTCCAAAGAGCCATTTGGTTCCTGCTCCTCCTGTTGCCATTGAGCTGAGCACCTGTGCACTGAGATAAATCTGAGAGAGGGACAAGTGACATTCACGAGTCCTGCAAGACCCATTATTGCTCCTGTGTCACAAAGTAAATGGCCCAATGATGAATGGCTAATTAGCAATTCAGTCTATTTTATTAATCAAAGGCTGTGCCATTCACTGGCCTAATGAAAGAGTTTGATGTTTTAATATTTCTGAAAAAGGAAAAAAAAGAAAAGATCTCAGGACTAATTAGAGGAGAAGCTGATTTTAGAAGAAACATCTTAAATTATTGCTTGGCTGAAATAAGGGTATCAAACACTGCAAATCTCCTAATTTGGGAATGAAAAGAACAGAAAATAAAATCACAGCCTATTTAAACTTTGAAAATAAAGTTTAAAAAAGCACAGTTGTCCATTCTGTCATATCAGATATGTCAAGACATGTCATCAGAAGTCACAAGTATTGTGTATGTACAGCTCTGAACAAAACAGAAAGAAATCGTATTGAACAAATAATTCCATCACAAATATTCGACCACAGCTAATATTTAATTAATAACAAGGTGGACTTTCAGGGATTTCTAACTTATTTTGGGGAAGTGCAATATTCTAAAGACTTGGATAGGCTTTCCCAACCCAACCCATTCCATGAAACATTCCACACCCTCCTAAGCTGCAAATGCCAAGAGGGGGATCAAGCACAGCCCTGCTCCTGTTTTGTCAGAAGTCCCTTCAAAATCTCATCTCCATGTGGCAAACAATGACCAAGGACTGATGGAAAACCGAATTTATCAGCTCCCAACTCCTCATTACCAGAGTCTGGGTGAAGCCACAGCCTTTTATCAGAGGGAAGGGAAGTTCTGGAAGTGGTTGAATTCCATGGGGCTCCAGCTGGGAGCCTGGGCAGGGGTGTTGCCATTGTAATGGGATTTCCCCCAGAGGAAAATTCCCCCTGCAATGCCCAGAGACAGCAGAAAACACAATTAACTCCACTGGAGGAGCCTTAAGCCCACTTTCCTTGAGCGTTGTGTAATTAAAACCTCAGCCTTGTTAATACATTAGTGAGATGTTTGCATATAATTCATCAAATGTTTATGAAAATGCGTAACAAATAATCCTGACAAACAAGTTGCTTAATTGAGAGAAGGGCTGGGAAGCCTTGTGAATTTTTAATAAAAAGGGGGAAGGAAGCACACTACATTAATCAGACAAAGTTATCTCATTCAATATTTTCAAGTGGCTTCTCCAGCACACATTTTATTTCATGTGTTGCACAAAAGGAACATCTTGGTCCTCCAGTGAGATTTGCAGAGCAAACCCAAACAGGCCCTTGGCTCGAGGCACTCCCTCTGGTACTGATCAAAACCCCAATTTTTCGTTCTCAGATAACAGCACTGAAGCCTGGCTGGGATTTTTCACTTTGTGTGTGGGAAGAGGAACCTGTGTGTCTTTGTGCAGGTTGCAGAGAACCAGAGATGGTGTCAGAACTCGCAGCCCAGAGCTCCCACCCAACCCTGCCCTCTTGCAGCCACTCTCCCCTGTCCTGTCACTCCATGTTCCTGTAAAGTCTCCATCTTTCCTGTAGGATCCTTTCCCACCACATCCATCTCCTCTTGAAGCGGGAGGTTGTGAGTCCTCAGCTCCTCAGGTCTCCCCATCAGCACAAGAAATCTCCCCCAGGGAGGGAGGAGCACCATGAGCAGAGAGCATCTGACCCCAGAGCATCCAGGGCTGATCTGATCTCATTGTTTCCTCCAGCTCCTCACAATCCCCTGGGACCCCACAAACCTTTACCCTGGATCTGCTGGTCCAAAGTGCAGCATCCATGGTTCAGCCTGAGCCTCCTCATCTCCCTCAAACATTGGTTTGGTGTGAGCTTGTATGGACAGGAGACAGAGCAAGGCTGGCAGTGGAGGGGAGAGAAAGAGTGGAGCAGAAGGAGAGAAGGGATGGAAAAGGAGGGTTTGGGATGGGAGAGGTGGAGATTCACTGTGGAGCCCAGTGTGGATCACAGCACCAACACCACCCATGCTTTGGTCTCCTGGCAGATCCTCCATGGTCTTCCTCCAGCCCCAGCTGCTGCCCTGGCTGTTCCTCCCCTCTCCTCGTGGCTCCTTCCATCCTGGCTGGAAGCAGGCAGGAAAAGCTGCAATTGGGAACCTGAGGTGAAGATTGCTCAGCCCCAACAAAGCCCACCCTGGCACGTTTGCCTGCACTCCCAAAGTGCTCCCACTGAGCAAGTCAGGGATGAGGAACCAGAGACTCCGTGGTTTAAAAAGCTCCCAGCCCAGAGTCAGCATTTCTGCCCTGCCCTGCCTCATGGATTATTCAGCAGGGGACTTGTTGATGCACACTTATATTCTGCTCCCAGTGGAGTTGATGATCTTCCTGCCTCAGAACGGCCTCTGCTCCCTCCCCACCACGGGGGACAGTGGCTGGAGCAGGGCTGGGCTCACCTCTGGCATGTCCAGGATGGGGATGGAGCACGGAGCTCCTGGCCATGGCTGCTGCTGGTGGCAAGGCTTGGGGGCAGCAATGGGAGAGGCGTCCATGGGAGGGAGAAAAGTGGGAGAAGTGCAGTGGGAAGTGAGTGGTGTTAATGAAATATTCAGCAGTGGTGGGCCTGAACGCATTGCCGAAATTGCAGAAGCAGGGATGATTAATATTTCACAGGGTAAGCTGCCACTTGGCTGCTTTCTGCACACAGATTCCACCCCCACATGCACACACACCCCTTCCTCCTCCTCCCCACCTCCTCTGCTCCCCCAAACTCTGCCTCCACCCCTTCCCTGGCTCCAGCTGATGGCTCCCACCACGGCTGGGGGGGATCCCCAGCCCCTCCATGAGCTCTGCCCAAGGGACACCAGGTCCCAGAGTGGCCTGGTGGGAAAAGCACCAGCAGGAGGGGGGAGGGAGCCGAGGGAAAGCACATAATTTATTTTTCATGGGGATGGGAGAGCAGGTTGTCCTATTTAGTCACATTAGATGCTCTGTTAACACAACAGGAAGGAAAAAAAGAAAAGGGGATAAATAAATGCTTGGAGCTGAAGAAGGCTGCTCCGGGCTTCTCTGGGAAAAGGGGCCTGGGCTTTCAGCAGTTAAGTGTTCTGGGTCTGGATGAGTCTCCCATGGGGTGTCCTACATAGAGGATGGGAGTTAAGGAGTCAGGGAATGTGAGGCTCTCCATCAGCTGGTTTGGTGCAGGTGGAATGGCCCAGGTGTGGTGTTCGGGACATTTCCACCCGTCTGGTGAGGAGACAGGTGGGTCCCAGCAGATGGAGGAACTCACCATAAACATCCTCAGAAGTAGCTCAGTGCTTGACTTCTTGCAAACAAGAAGCTTTGGGGTGACCTTGTCATGGCCTTCCAGGGGCTTAGTGGGCTCCAAGAAAAATGGAGAGAGACTTTGTACAAGGGATGGAGAGACAGGACTAAGGAATGACTTCCCAGTGCCAGAGGGCAGGGTTGGGTGGGATATTGGGAAGGAATTCCTGGCTGGCAGGGTGGGCAGGCCTGGCACAGGGTGCCCAGAGCAGCTGGGGCTGCCCGTGGATCCCTGGCAGTGCCCAAGGCCAGGCTGGACATTGGGACACCCTGGGACAGTGAGAGGTGTCCCTGCCATGGCAGGGGTGGCACTGGGTGGGCTCTGAGGTCCTTCCGAGCCAAACCATTGCATGGCTCTGGGATTCTCCCTGCCCTGGTGGGTTCCTGTTGTGCCCACCGAGCCTGGCAGGGGCACAGAGCCCATCCCAGCCACCCCTCCTGGAGCTGCTGCCCCGCTGGGGCCGGGGTCACTCAGGGCAGAGGTGGGCAAAGGCAGGAGGAGGAACCCTGTGCAGAGCCCCTGCTCTGGGCAGAGCAGACGCCTGGATTTCCATTGTGTAAGCGGGGATTTGTCCAGGATGGTGGAGGAACAACTCAGATTAGAAAGGAATAAAGAGTGAATTCTTCCTTCGTCCCAGGAGCGTTCCCTGCAGGGCAAAGGTCAAGTGCATTGTGTGGCAGTGTTTGGATTCAGAATAAAATAAGTGACAAGGGCGCAAACCTGGGGCATGCACAGGGACTGAATAAAGAGGAGTGTGGGTGAGGCAGCAGAAAGCAGCCCCTCACCCTGGGGGTCATTAACATGTGCAGGAGGTGACCTGGTGACATGCTACAGGGGACAGGGACACCGGTGTGAGGCATTTAAATGCTGCCCTGAGCATATTCAGCTATTGATAAGAGCAGATTTCTGAGCACAGCTGTAGGGGAAGTGACCAGCTCCTCTGGAGAAGGGAGACTCTGCTCAAAGAGTTGGCTGGAATTTACTCTCGGCTCTGTTCTGCACTTCTCCATGGAAACTGGGGGCTTTGTTGATTTCTCCCTTCAGAGTTTCCCCCCATCCCACATGGATTCTTTAGTGAGAGCTCAGTCATCAGTTCCTGAAGAGGGCTCAGCATAAAGCCCAAAATGCTGGTTGAGGTGGGATTTGTCCACAGCTTCTGTAGAGGAAGGACTTCCTAACTCAGTGAAATCCTGGTGAATGATGCTGATGACCTCAGGAAGTTCATCCTTTCTTGTGAAGCCGGATCAAACCTAAACCACATCCAGCTAAATATCTGTTCTTTGGGATGTCCCACTGTCCCCACCTCTGTGCCCAGCTCAGCTCAGGGCTGGTGCCCAGCTGGATCCCAGACCCTGCACAGCCTGGCACTGTGGTTCAGGCTTCAGCATGAAGAGTTCCTTACACTATTGACTGATTCCATTGGTTTATTTAAAGTCAAGAGCTTTTTTGAGGTTCTCTCTTCTCTTTCTGAGCTCAGATTAAGAGATTTTTTCCTCGAGCTTAGGTTTATTGGGCTGCTCCATAGCAAAACCAGGCTTGAGCAGCAGGCCCTGGCTTGGGGAAGGATCTGGGTTTGGGATTTTAGTTTGGAGCTCTTCCATGCTGTGACACAGCCGTTCCTGGAAAATTGGAGATGTTCTTTGGAGATGTGCAGGAGAAATCTGGTGGAATAAATAATATAAGAGAGTTTCACCCATCTGCCTCAAAGCCACAGAAATATTTGGTGTCAGGGCAGGTGAGCCAGGTCTAAACAGCATCAGAACTCCTCAACTCAACCATTACCTCACCCAAATTCCTCATCCTTCCTTTTGATTGCATCCTGAGACCTTTTGTTCAGATTCCCTGTTTATAATGCCATTGATTCCCTTGAAGACTGTTCAGTGGCTGTGGAAAAAACCCCAAAATTCTGCTCGTGGTGTTCTCCTCCTGCCTGGGGTGAGCTGCAGCCCCAGAGGGAGCGGGTGGGTCTTGGTTTGAATCCTCGTGCCCAGATTTTATCAGGACTCATTGAATCAGGACTCTTGGAGACCTTCATGGGGAGAAGCCCCAGGCAAAGCCTGACAGAAAGCCCCAGTTTAACCTCCCTGGCCATGACACCAGGGAATATTTAGGAGCAGCAAAGGAGCTGTTACACCAAGGCCAGCTCCGAGTGCCGGGCCTGGCAGCCAAGCATCAGTGAGGGACTGCCCCAAGCACTCCCAGCTGTGAGGGGAGCTCAGCTCCCTGCTCAGATCACTGCCTCTCCTGAGAACCCGAGATATTGATTTTGATAATGACATTCCTCCCCACAGGAGGGGCCACACCTGCCCTTGCTGCTGTGACACCAACTGGGACACTGGGCAGTGACACCAGGCCATGACACCAGGCTGTGACACCAGGCTGTGACACTGGGCTGAGACACCAGGCCATGACACCAGGCCATGACACCAGGCCGTGACACCGGCCCGTGGCACTGGGCTATGACACCGGGCTGTGACACCAGGCCGTGACATCAGGCCATGACATCAGGCCGTGACACCGGGCTGAGACACCGGGCTGTGACACCAGGCCGTGACACCGGGCCGTGACACCAGGCCGTGACACTGGGCTGAGACACCAGGCCATGACACCAGGCCGTGACATCAGGCCGTGACACCGGGCTGTGACACTGGGCTGTGACACCAGGCTATGACACTGGGCTGTGACACTGGGCTGTGACACCAGGCTGTGACACTGGGCTGTGACATCAGGCTGAGACACCGGGCTGTGGCACCGGGCTGTGACACCGGGCCGTGACACCGGGCTGTGACACCAGGCCGTGACGCCAGGCCGTGACACCAGGCCGTGACACCAAGCTACCTCCTCATCTGCTCCAGTGACAGCCCTGCTGTGCCACCGAGACGGGGACATTCTCTTTTTCCCTCCAGGAGTTCTCTGCCAGCTCAGTGCTGGTGTCACAGTTTGCTCTCATGGTTTCTCCTGAGGTAGCGACACACAACATCTTTGGAGAAGGAAGAGGAGCAAGTTTTGATCTTATTGATGGAATCACAGACTGTGGAATTCCAGGATGGTTGGCTTGGAAGAGACTTTAAAGCTCATCTCCTTCCTTGCCATGGCAGGGACACCTCCCACCAGGGTCCAGCCTGGCCTTGGGCACTGCCAGGGATCCAGGGGCAGCCACAGCTGCTCTGGGCACCTGTGCCAGGGCCTGCCCACCCTCCCAGACAGGACTTCCATCCTGACAGACCCATGGAGCCTCTGGCTCTGCACAAGCCTGGCTGCCTGCCATGAGCAGCACAGTGATTTCCAGAAATCCAGGAAATATCAGCAATCCCTGCTCAGAGTCATGTGGTGAGGGAGGAAATCCAACCATTTGACACTGGTCAGTGGGTGAGGATATGGGTTTGTCAATAATTGGCTTTAATTAAGTCAAAGTTGTCTCATTAATATAATTTTAAATGGATTCCCTGCAAATCCTGCCTGGGGGAAGTCGAGGTTGGGAGAGGCTGATTTTACTGCAGTGTAACTGAGGACGGGCTGGGATCCCAACACAGGAGAGGGAAAACCAGCAGGACCAGGTGAAACCAGGTGAAATATCCAACTGCTCTGCCTTTTCCTCCTGGGAATCCAGCTCTTCCCTGTAAGGGCTTGAGGAGTTACAAAAACCCCAACCAGAGATCTCTGTTATCCCAGAGGTTTCTGTCCAGAAACTACAATGAATAAATTACTTATTTTAACCAAGGACTGGATGCTATTTCCTGGTTTTCCCTCGGCAGGGACAGGGATCTCACTGGAAAAGCTGCACTATCCCCAAGCCCAGGTTCTGACCCAGTAAATGCCTTTTCTTCCTTGACCACTCCAGGAGTTTGAACTTGTCAAATCCCAACCAGCTGATGTGAGCTCCTGGGTGCCCCCAAGCACTGAGTGCCATTCCCCTGGATCCCTGGCAGTGTCCAAGGCCAGGTTAGATGTTTGGGCTTGGAGCAGCCTGGGATGGTGGAAGGTGTCCCTGCCATGGCAGGGGTGGGATGGGATGAGCTCTAAGGTCCCTTCCAAACCAGCCATTGTGGGCTTCTGTTTGGGTTTCAATTCTTTCTTTTCCATTTCTTTCCTGACCCAAGTGGCAGAGGCTGCATGACTTCCAGAGCACAGGGTTGAGCTGTGTTGGCAT
This sequence comes from Ammodramus savannarum pratensis, assembly GCA_020466415.1. Lineage (NCBI taxonomy): Eukaryota > Metazoa > Chordata > Aves > Passeriformes > Passerellidae > Ammodramus > Ammodramus savannarum. Next base: position 17,891,676 of record JAHXMQ010003489.1, read on the forward strand.
CCCATTCCTCACTAATGGCTGGAAATTGCTGGATTGCCCAGCAGTGGGAATTCCCACTGACCCTTTGCCCATTTTTAATCTGCTCTTTTATCAGGCCACGCCATGCCTTTGAAGTCCCTTTGGTTGTTTCTAGAGCTGAATATCTACAAACAATTCCCATTTTCTCCCTTCTCACTCTCACCCACAATCCAAATGTTCCATCACCTAGTCCCCAGCATGTTTGCCTTTCTATTTGTGTGTTCTTGGATTAAAAGCAAACCAAGAGGTTCCTGCAATGAGACTCCTGCCCTAGAAACCACCACCAACCCCCTTGCTTGGAGCCACTTGATGCTGGAATGGTGCTCACCCCAATTTGAATTCTGATAAATAATTGAAAATTTTGCTCCTACTCTTTTGTTCTGTGCATTTTAAAAAATAATAACTTAAAAATTAACCAAATCAGGTTGCTGGGCTCCTGTTCCAGATTGCAATGCAAGATGTTTTCCATTACCATC
>JAHXMQ010003489.1:17910021-17926166 GCA_020466415.1 Ammodramus savannarum pratensis
GATGGATGGATGGATGGATGGATGGATGATGGATGGATGATTAATGGATGGATGGATGGATGGATGGAATATCCCAGCAGAACCTCTCCTAAACACCTCCCAGGGTAACTCATTTTTGGAGTCAGGGTCACTCATTCTTGGAGCTCTTCCTTGCTGCTTGGTTTTGCCTGGGCCTGGAGGAGGGACAGGAGAGGTGGCTGGAACATAATCCATGGGGAATGTGGGATTTGGGTCGGCCAAATCCATGCAGTGTCCAGGGAGTTGATGCCCCATCCCTGGATGTGGGGCTGGAAGCAAGCTGGGACAGTGGAAGGTGTTCCTGCCCATGGCAGAGGTGGGGTGAGATGGTCCTTAGGGTTCCTCCTAACTCAAAGCATTCCCTGATCCATGGGTTCCATAATTCCCAAGGACAGCCAGCACCATCCTCTCCCTAGACCATAGGCAGCTCAGAGAGTCACATAATTGCATTGTGGGGAGACTAAAAGTTTTCCAGGGCTGCTTGACTTCTCCAAATTGGATTTGTGGTGCCCATTTGCTCCCAAAGTGTGCAACAGGACACGCACACAACTCATTATTCCACTTCAAAATCCATCGGTGCTTTCAGCTTCCCATGGGTGCAGAGCTCTGAGCTTTTCAATCCAAATTCCTGCAGGATCCCAGCTGCAGACCATAATCAGAATTCCCAGACTGCAGCAGGTGCTGGGCCAGCTCATCATACAAAGGAGAGAGGAAGGGAGCCTTGATCTGAAAGTGGAAAATGTCACTTGGAGGCATTTTATGGGTTTTTTGGAATTAAGCTGCCTTTGCCACCCGTACTGGGACACTTGAGGTGAAGATCTGGAATGTCTGAGCTCCCAGTTTTCCTGCTTGTTGTCTCCCAGCAGATCCTGCTGCCCCCTCTCTCCAGAGCAGCCCTTCACCCTCCATCAGGATCACGTTATGGGGCTTCCCTTGCTCTAGTGATCCTCACCCCTCATCCCAACCTGTTCCCTCCTGCTCTTCCTTGGGCATCTCCTGTCTCTCTTTCCCTCTCTCCTTCCCACACTCTTCCCCTCCCTGGAGTAACCTTTCATGGATAACTGGAGGGACACAGCCGTGGCTTTCCTGCAGAGACCCTCAGAGTGATTTTCCCTCTGGGATCTGTTCCCTGACAGTGACAGATGAGAGAAAAAAGAGAGGAGCAAAAGCGAATTTAGCCCACAGACAAATTCATCCTTCTCCCAAAACTGTTGCACCGGAACGTTTTCCCAGCACATTTCATGGAGAGGAAAAGTGATGGAGCCTGAAAATCCGCAAAGCAGGTGGAAGGACTGTTCCTCCTTCAGCCGGAGTCCGGCGATCCCGATTTTCAGGTGCGCAGGACTTTTCAGCAATTCCTTTTGATCCGGCAGCCAGGAGAGGGAGCTCGGCATCTTAATCCCAGGCTCCGCTGGCCGGAGAGCTCTGGAGACAATGCTGATGATTCTTTTGTTCGACAAATAAAAGAAGTGGCCCGCGAGGGAGCCGTTTTGGCAGCTGCTTTATGAGGGCTGCGGGGAATTGTGGAAAATCGATGTTTGCCAAAGGCGGAATGGACAGAATTGGTGGAAGAAAACAGAAGTAACTCTTGGGCTTGGGAGGGATTATTGCAGGCACAGGATCTTGGAAAAGTGGGGTGGTTTCATCCCCCCAGCAGCAGGAGAACAGAGCACGGGGATCTGTGGGACCAGGAGCAGTGGGAATGCACGAGCTGCACTTGCGACATTGGACTTGGGCCACCAACCACAGAGGAAAATCCTCTTGGTAAAAATTCCCCTCCCAGAGCACCAAGGACTTGCAGGTCCCATCCACCTCATGGGGAGCAGCAGAATATTCAGGAATTTTTGTATTTTGGTGTTTAAGCAGGGGCTGTCACCGAGCTCCAGGTATCACAGGGAGAACGCTCCGAGAATCACAATGGAAAGGGATTCCCAAATGTCCTGAACATCAGTGGAAAGAGACACTTCAAAAATGGATAATGATCCCATGCCAGCCTGCCAGCGAGGCCAGGAATTCAGTAGGATTGGTAGGGAGACATTTATTAAAATATAAAGAGTCCCACACTCCTACCTCAAAACCTTCTGAGTTTAATATCAGTTCTGATGAGCAGTGTCACGATTCCTGGGCTTCCTGAAAATCCTGTTTCTTTCTTTCCTTTGGGAGTTGGAGATGAGGGTTTGAATCCTTTCTTCCTGAGACAGGGTGGTGGGGTAACTCTGAGAAGGGGTTTAGTCTTCAATCTTTGGCTTACAAGACCAATGTTTTTATAGACTATTAGAGTTAATTAGGGTTTGAGTAGTTTATTTTCTAGGGTGGGCACAAGGGGGAATAAAACTAGGATGATTGTGAAGGAAGTGAATGAGGCTAGTTGGCCAATGTTTAACATCCTGGGAAGAGCAGATTGTGGAGCTGGCTTGGCCAGCCTGTGGATGGATGTAAAGATGTCACCTCAAGGACTTTGGAGGTGCTCCTCAGTCACAGGATCCCAGAATCATTGAGGTTGGAAAAGTCCCCCAGGATCATTGAGTCCAAGCTGTGCCCAATGCCCACCTTGTCCCCAGCCCAGAGCACTGAGTGCTACGTCCAGGCCTTCCTTGGACACCTCCAGGGATGAGGACTCCACCACTTCCTTGGAAATGTTCTTCTTGAAGACCCCAGAAACGACAACAGGCCAATCTCAATCCCTGTGTGCTGCTGGGATCCCCTAATCCAGAGATGCCTGAGCACGAGGAGCTGCTGCTCTTGGTGATTCCCTTCAGAGTGTCACTTTTTTCCTGTTGCTCCTGGAAAATACCATATCTGGGTATGTTTTCCTCCTGCTCAGTGTGACACCCCTGTGACATGAGCTGCAGCTGTGGGCACGGGGAAGGAAATGCCCCATGTTGGGAAATCTGGAAGAGGTCAATTCCTTGGCCATGGGATCATTCATGAGCCAACCCAGCCAGAGCTGCTGTAACCACTCAATACCAAGAGATCCATGCCTGGGTCCACTGCCCAGTCTGGCTTTTGGAGAGACCTGAGGGATGGAGTTGAGACAGGAAGGCTGCAGCCTTTCCCTGTGTCCTTCCAAATCCTGTTTGGGTAAGGACAGTGCCTGCAGGGAAACTGGAATAGAACCATGGAATGATAGGATGGTTTGGGTTGGAAAGGACCTCAAAGCCCACCCAGTGCCACCCCTGCCATGGCAGGGACACCTCCCACTGTCCCAGGCTGCTCCAGCCCCAGTGTCCAGCCTGGCCTTGGGCACTGCCAGGGATCCAGGGGCAGCCCCAGCTGCTCTGGGCACCTGTCCCAGGGCCTGCCCACCCTCACAGGGAATAATTTCTTTCTATCTCCCTATTCCTCACCCAACAAATGCATTTTCCCTCAGGCTAGAGTGAAGAAAGGTTATTTGGGGAGTGCCAGCTGGGCTATGGAGCCTCCTGAACAGCAGCTGCCACTGGAATATCCCCCTGGATTAGTGGCTGCTGGCACCCAACAGGCTGGAACCTGTGCTGAGCTGCAGATCCCAGCTGGCTGCTGGAGCCCCCTGGCCATGGTGGGGACAGGAGTGTCCCTGGCCATGGCAGGGGATTGGCACCAGGGGGTCTTTGAGGACCCTTCCAACCCAAACCAGGCTGGGATTCTCTGATAGCAAAATGAGCAGGTCTCAGTTCTGGACACAGCTCTTGGGAGCTCCTGTTACAGGTGGGGACTGGAAGGGTCTTGGGTCTGGTTTAGAGTGAGCCAAAGCCTCTGAAGTTCTCTGAAAATGTCCTGTGCAGGGAGAGAACATTCCCCACAAACCTTCCATCAGGAATAGCCCAGGATGTCACTGTCCTGCCCTGTGCCTGGTGAACGCGGCCTGGCAGGGCTGGCATTGCTCCACCAGCGCCTCAGTTTGTAATGCCCCTTCTTGGAGCATCCCCAGCTCTTCTCCAGTGCCTTTCTCTGCCCACATGGATCTCAGTGACACAAAAAATGATCTTTGAGTATCACCATTCTCAGGGAATCACAGAACAATTGGGGTTGGAGGAGCCTCAAACACCACCAAGCCCAACCATTCTCCCACGCTGCCAAGGCCACCACTGACCCAGGTCCCCAAGAGCCAGGTGCACATGGCTTTGAGAGCCCTCCAGGAATGGTGATTCTCCCTGCCCAGTTTGTCTCCTGGCTGCAGGGACGCCCTCCCTGCCCCGCTGCCCCTTCAAACACACAATGAAGTGTTTCATGTTCTCTGGGCCCTTTCCCACATTGACTTTGAAATTTATTTCCCACAAACATTTGTCCTCAAAATCCAATCTCTCTGACGGCTGAAGAAAGCAAGATAAAAGAAGCAGGGCATTTATTCATAATTGAAAGGGAAAGTCCCTGGCTCTGCTGACCAGAGGTGCCAATTAGAGCCTGCTGGATGTGCATGGAGGCACCTCCTCCCCTCCCCAGCTCACCCCAGACAGAGAGCAGCAGGTATTTGCTGTGCTGGGTCAAGGCTGGACCTCCAAGCAGGAATTCCATGGCTCCATCTCCCCTGTCCTGAAGCCAGCCAGGCCCCAGAACATTTAGAAACTGAAAGGCTGGATGAAAGCATCAAACACCAAGACAGTTTGCAGGAATATCAACCAGACAAAAACAAAAAAACAACCCTAAACCCCCAAAAACCCAATTGTACCGAAACCATTGCTGGGCACAGAAAGCTCCAGATTTTGTAGCTTCCAGACAAAGTCAGCAGCAACCGTCAGAATCTGTGTTTCAAGTCTGACCTTCTGCTTTTATCTATATTTTAAACCCCACACAAGGTATACAAGGCGAATGTTGCTGTTACAGTCAGAAAAGCCTAAATAATGGATGAAGAACAGAGGCTGCACAGGGAGGCGGGAGGGGGGGGAGAAAAAGAAAAGAGAGAAAAAGAAAAGAGGAGGAAGAGAAAAGCTGGAGGAAAAAGGAAAAGGGAAAAAAAAAAAAAGGCAAGAGAGAAAGAAAGTCAAGAGCCCTCCAAAATGAGAAGGGGCTGACACCTCTGAGCTGAGCCTGGAAGTGGGAATGGGATCCCTTCCATGGGTGGGGTGGGAACTGGTCAGGGGCTGCTGCTGGAGCAGTTGCAATTTGCTGCTCTCAGCCCAACTCAAAATGGGGCAGTTTCTGCCCTGCCTCTGCCCATGATCCAAGCTCCTCTCCCAGAGGGAAATATCCTCCAGGGAAGGGGCCAGGAGAGGTCTGGACCTGCATGTGGTGAGAGGAGGTGCTGGACAGGGCTGTGCTGTCCTTGGAGCTGCCAAAATATTGCCAGGACTGGATCCTCCTACACTGAGGCAGGGAGTGAGGATGAGATTTATCCATGGAAGGTGTCTGGATGGAAATACTTGCTGCATGCTTTCTTATTTCCATGAACATTTACCCTGGAGGCAGCACTGTGATTTTGCAGCAGGGCTGGGAGCACCAAGGGCAGGCCACATTGCCAGGATAGCCCACAGCAGAGCTGAGAGCTCTGAGGGGCAGAGTTTCCACTGAGTTAAATATTTGGAGGGGCTTGCAGAGGCCTCCTCCTCCTCCTTGCCTGCCTCCATCCCTTCCTCCCAGCCCTGCAAGGAGCTGGCTCCAGGCTGCAGGGCTTGAGAGCCCTGAGAAGCAGAATGAAGCCATCAAGGCTTGGCATGGTGGCAAGCTGCATTTCATTCCATTGCCTGCCAAGTGCCCAGTCACCGCTGCTCAGCTCCCTCCTGCTTGGCTGTGAGTGGCCTCCTGAGCTCCCTGTCCCTTTCCAGGTGTGTTTTAACTGGAGAGCAAGGCTGTGCTGGCAGCAGGACACAGCTGCTGGGCAGATTCCCTCTCCTCCACACATCCAGGTCCGGAGAGATGCCCAGAGCAGCTTTGCATTGGATCCTCTCTGCTGCTGGCCCAGGGGCTGCCATCCAGGAGGAGTGGGATGCACTGCAGGCTGTGCTCAGCCCCAACCCCTGGGTGTGACAGGGCCAGGAAAGGGCAGGCAAGAGGCTCCTTCCACCAGTCCCTTTCAGGCTGACCTCCCCTCTCCCCCTGTCACAGCGCCTGGGGCTCTCCCAGGGTGATATCACTGCATCACTTTCATAAAATTTCATAAATTCATATAATTTCATCATTTCATTTCTCTCCTTTCATAAAATCCCTCAACAATTTGGGTGAGAAGGGACCTTAAAGCCCATCTCATTCCAGCTAGAACTGGGGGACACAGTCCCCCATTCTGGGGACTTTTCCTCTAAACCAGGCTGCTCCAAGCCCCATCCAGCCTGGCCTTGGACACTTCCAGGGATCCAGGGGCAGCCACAGCTGCTCTGGGCACCCTGTGCAGGTCCTCAGCACCCTCACAGCGAAGAATTGTTTCCATATATCTAATCCTAAATCTAATCCTTCCTTATATCTACCCTCTCTCTGTTTAAAGCCTGAGGTCTCACCCTAGGATGCCCCTGGCCATGCTTCCAGGGCTGTTATTCCCAAAAACTTTGGTGTTTGGGCAGTTGAGTGCTCAGCTGTGTCAGACACCTGTACCAGTCACAAATGGCACAGCAAGAGGTGGGGAAGGTGGGCCTGGAGGCACAACTGTGGGGCACGGACCCCAGCACCACGGGCAAGTCCATCCCCACTCCCAGTCCATGGACTGGGTCTCCTGCACGTGTTCCCACCTCATCTCATGGTGTAGGGCCAAACTTCTCCCAGCCAGCATTTCCCTGGCAGCACAAGGAGCAGGGGAACAGCAAGGTTGGCAGAAAATGTAGGAGTGAAAGTTGTTCTGGAAGGTCACTCGTTGATCCACCAGCCAGTGAGGGAGATGTTCCCTCACTCATGGGCAGCACAGAGCCAGGTCACTGTGACCCCTCAGTGACAAATGGTGGCAGGATGGGAAGGGGCAGCATGGCCAAAGGGGAGACGCAAGAGAGGCTCCAAAGCCAGTCCAGCTCTGTCAGTCAGTTCCTCTAACAAGGCTTCAAAAGGAATCCAGGGCATCCCAAGATCCCTGAAGGTTCCTGCAGCCATCCCAAGAAAAGCAGTGTGGGAGGGGGGGCTCCTGCTTCACCAACCCGATCCAGTTCTTCTGAACAGCAAGAGAGGACCCAAAGTGCTCTGTGATTGCAGCCCTGGGTCACCAGGACACCTCAGGAAGGTCCCAGCATCAGGGGTGATGGATGTGGGAGCTGTGGGAGCTGTGGGAGCTGTGCTATGGAAGCTGTGGGAGCTATGGGAGCTGTGGGAGCTGCGCTGTGGGAGCTGCCCTTGCACTCCTTCCCCCAAGGCTCCAAGACATGGCATGTTTGCAGGACTGTGAGACTGACCCAGTGAAAGAGGTTTCTTTAGAGCTGGGTTGGATTTGATGATCTGAAAGGTCTTCTCCAACCTAAATGATTTCAAGAATGAGGAAGAAAAGAGTCTGGGAGCGAACTGGCCTGTTAACAGATGAATTTGGTGATCCTAGAGGTGTCCACCTGGATGATCCTGTGATTCCATGACCTGCACAGCCTCCCTGGGCTCTCTGCAGGCTCAGGGGGACTCCACAGAAGCTGCTTTGAAGTCACAGAGTCACGCAATGGTTTGGGTGGGGAGGGAACTCAGAGCTCATCTTGCTCCAACCCCCTGCCATGGGCAGGGAAACTTCCATCAGCCCAAGTCTTCTTGGAAAACACTTCACTGGGAATATTCCTGCTGGAAACACGAAGCTGAGCCGTTGGATTGATCTGCACGCTGCCGTGGCTCCCATAATCGCAGGCCATGGCAGAGGCCACAGCACCTGAGCTCTGATTGAACCCTTGCTCCCAGCGAGGCCCGAGGAGCAGCACCCTACAGAGGGAGCTTTCAGGTTCCCTCAATTTAACCAAAATATCCTGCAGCCCACTTAACAGCACATTATGAAATTTTCTCATGAATAATTAACTCTGAACTGCAATTGACATCATGAAGCATGTGGCTGGCTCGGGCAGTGCCTTCCAGCAGCCAGTGGGCTCACAGGGGATGCGCAGCCAGCACGGCAAAAACCAGCACTTGCCCAGCAAGAGCAGGGCCTGCTGCAGCTGCTGCTGGGCTGGGCTGGGCAGGCAGCTGCTCCCCAGGGCTCCTCCAGACTGGGAGCACAGGATGGCCAAGCCTGAGAGTGGGGTGGGTTTGGAGGTCAGGGAGCTTTGGCCAGGGCTGGTACATCACAAGGAGAAGTTCAGAGCTGTGTCTGAGGCCTCTGCGCTGGCAGTGGGGTTGTTGTGATGGGGAAACAACTCCTGGTGCAAGGAAAAGCTGTTTTTGTCAGCACTGCAGTCACTGACAGCTCCTGGCAGCCCGGGGCTGGAGGTGTCTGCCAGACCCAGATCACTCCCTGCTCCCAGGGACAGCACAGCCCTGGCAGGCACGGCCACCCCCAGAGGCCCCAGTTTCGGCAGTGTCAGTCCTGCCTGCTGGGATTTCCTCAGCCTCCAGGTATCCGAGAACAAAACTTGTCCCAGGGCTCCAAGTTTCCCAAGGGAAAGCTCCTCTTCAGGAGTCAGTCTCACGAACACCCCGCCGGCTTTGCATCCCTCTCACAGGGCTGGGCTGCTCCAGGAGCCACGGGGAATCCCAGCACAGCCTCTCCAGCAGCCGGGCCACCAGCCCCTGGGGGACATGTCCCTGTCTGCCCACCTGCCTTCACACCCGAGGGGACACGGCCCCGGGGGAGCGAGCAGAGGGCTGCCCTCGCCATGAATTAGTCACGGCCAGAGAGGTGACCCCGTGTCCTGCTGGCGGTACCGCGCAGCTGTCGGCGGCCGGGAACAGTTGTGGAGCAGAAGATTCCCATGGTTTTGGCTGCAGAGTGAATCCAGAGCCGATCCACCCCCCTCTCCTCAGCCCCCTCCTTAAACTGTGTGTTTTAATAAAGACATCCAGGCAGCGCGCTCGGAAAGCTCGCTTAGATCTGAACTAAAGAGCACAGCCAGGGTGGGAAAAAATCCATGCGAGAAGCCGGAGGAAGTCGGCATTGCATGTGCTGAGCGAGGAGAGCCGGGCAGGGCGGCGGGAGAGAGCCGGGCACGGCGGGAGAGAGCCGGGCACGGCGATGGCAGCGCCCCGGACAGCGCCATCCGGAGCCATTCCCCGTGTGGGAGAGGCAGCGCTGGGCGGCTCCGGGGCCGGCTCGGGCCTCTGGGGAGCGGCTGCAGCCCGGGGCCTGCTCCCGGCTCCTCTGCCCGGGGCTCACTCCCCGTTCCTCTGCCCGGGGCTCTGTCCCGGTCTGTCTGCCCGGGGTTTGGTTCCAGTTCCTCTGCCCGGGGTTCTGTCCCGGTTCCTCTGCCTGGAGTTCTGTCCCAGTTCCTCTGCCCAGGGTTCTGTCCCGGTTCTTCTGCTTGGGGTTCTGTCCCAGTTCCTCTGCCCGGGGTTCTGTCCCGGTTCCTCTGCCCAGGATTCTGTCCCGGTTCTTTTGCCCGGGGTTCTGTCTCGTTTCCTCTGCCCCGGGTTCTGTCCCGGTTCCTCTGCCCGGGGTTCTGTCCCGGTTCCTCTGCCCAGGGTTCAGTCCCAGTCCATCTGCCCGAGCTGCGGCGGGCGCTGTGGTAGTAGTGCAGCAAGGCCCAGGCACACCCAGCAGCACCGGGTGCAGCTCGGCCTGCAAGGCCCCTCTGGAGCAGCCATGGCCCTTCCTGCAGGAAAGAACCCCACAGGAGAGAGTCCCCCGTGCCAGGGGCCCGGGAGAGAGGGAAGGAGGAAAGGAGCCGTGCCCAACCTGGCACACGCAGCCACGATCCCCCGTGGAATGGGCTGGTCCAGAGCCCAGGCACTGCAGGAGCTGGGCTGAACCCGGTGAGGGGAAAGAGGGTCCTTGAGCAGCTGGGTGAGACCAGGTGTGAGAACAGACTGCCCAGACAGACAGACGGACAGAGCTGCCTGGGAAGGAGGGAGGAGGGAAGAGCAGGAGAGATTGTGGAGGGGCTGGAGGGAGAAGGTGAAAGGGGAAGGTACAAGAGGGAACAGACTCACTGCTGGTGTGACTCAGGGTGAGGGAAGGAGCCTCTCAAACAATACTGACTGATACCCCCACTGCCACCAGCGGCCCCCTGACCCAGCCCTGCATCCATTTCAGTGGCTGAAAGGAGATGGATTTGTCCTTCCTAAACTGAGGGTCTGGAATGCTGATCTCCTTGGACATGGTGCAAATATTGATAAACAATGGGAAAATTCTGCCCTGAATATCTCTCTTGGTGATGGGAGTTTTTCAAAGCCTGGATAGATCCCAGACCCATTGTGGTGGAAACTCCCCTGTGCTGTTGCAAGGCCAGCAGGTGTTTCCTCTGCTTTGCAGGAGAGGCAAACATGGCCCTGCTCCACCATTTATCCTGGAAGTGCATCCTGGAGCTGGGGAGGGATAAGGCAGTGCTCCCTGAGCTCAAGGTGCCCTGGGACACCTCTGGAACAGCTCCCTGTGACTGCCAGGCAGCATCTGGGAAGTGGCAGTGATGGAGCAGGATTCCAGACACACATACAGATTTTTCCTTGCGTGAACCCAAACCCTTCCCATGCCTGAGATAAATAAAACACAGTCCTTAACTGACACTTTCATATCACTCAGAGAGCTCCAATTTTCCTACAGCTGCTGGAGGTGTTGGTGAGGTGCTGCAGATGAAACAGAGATTTTACCTCTCATCCCTCTGTCTCCAGGATCCCAAAGTTCCTGGAATTGCCTGTGAGTTTCCCTGCTCTCGCATTTCCCCAAAGATCCAAAGCCAAATCCTACAGCACCTCCTTAGGGTTTATGGCCAAAAACAAAGGGCTGTTCCTGCAGGGCTCTGGGAGGGCTGATGAGGCAGGAGGCTGTTCCTGTAGAAGAAGGAAATAATATGGGGATGATATGATGGGGAGATAAAGGCCTCTGGAAAAGCACAAGATTAAATTTCTGGAAGTATTTAACACAAACCAAATTATTAAAAAACGACCAACCATACACAAAAACACCCCCCACACACACACATACACGAACAAACAAAAGCCCAAAGAAGTAAAAAAACCCCAGAAATTTGTAAATTTATTAGGATCTCTCACTCCCCACTGCCACTGGGATGAGCAGGGAGCTCTGGTTTTGCACAGCCAAGGGTTGGAGCTGCTCCTGCCACAGGCAGCTGCACCTGACCCAGGGCTTGGTCCTTGTGAAGGGCGACAGATCTATCGGGGAAGGGGATAATGGCTGCACCTTTTCCCTGGATTGTGGGATCATGCCATGGTTTAGCTTGGAAAAGCCCTCCAGCTGTTCCCTCAGCACTGCCAAGGCCACCCTGCCCCATGTCCCTAAGTGCCACATCCACACAACAGGGATGGCATCTCCACCACCACCATGGGCAACTCTGCCAGGGCTGGACAGCCCTTTCCATGAAGAAATTTCCCCAAAATCCCACCTAACCCTCCCCTGAGGCCATTTCCTCTTGCCCTGCCCTGCAGCCAGCTGTCAGGTGTGTCCCATGGAATGCCCTCCTCCATTTCCCAAACTCTTTCCCAAGCCTTTTTCCTGAGCTCCCCTCACCCTGGCTGTCCTCCCCCCTGCTCACTAAAACCTAATGATGGTTTTACTCCTTTTTTCCCTGTAGTGGAACAGAGCCTACCCCAAGCATCTTTAAAAATACATCTGCTCTGCACTGCACTAAAACACATGGAATAATAGAAGAAAGTCTGGAGTGGGCGCAGCCTGGACCTGCCCAGCTTTCAAAGGCAGGGATCCTTTAAAGAACACGGAGCCTTCTCTCTGCTCCTGACCCAAAGATGGGACGTGCCAGTAATACCTGAGCAGAGATCCTTGCATCCCTCCCCCTGGCCTGGATCCCTCTGGGATGAGGCAGTGCCTGCTGCTGTCCCTGCTGCTGCTGCAGCCTCCCCACAGCTCTGAGAGCTCTGGATGGACACATGGGGACCCCCTGATGGTCCCCACACAGGCTGGGTGTTCTGCCCTTGTTCCCCAGTGGGGAAATCACCCCTTGAGTGTGGGATCCAGCAGGACACAGGGGCCGGGGTGGCACCAGTCGCTGTCACCCTGCTGCCCAGGGAGCACAGAGGGGCCGTGTGCCTGTGGGACCAGGTGGGGTGAAGGGGATCTAGAGCAGCTTCACAGCCTCAAGAATGCACCATCCTAAAGGATAAAGGAGGGGCAGGGCTTCTCCAGGGATTTCTTCAAACACGTCTGCATTTGTTCACACATACTCCACCTCAGCAGGGCCTGGATAGCTTTAAACACATCCCTGCACACTTTGGTGGTGGTGGCACAGCCACACTGGCCTGGACCATGTCTCTGTCACATCTCAGCAGATGAGTTTAGATGCCCAAACTCTTGGAGGGTCTTGGCTTTAAGAGCAGGAAGAAGTAAGAGAAAAGAGCGAGACATGGAGGGAAACAGCTTGGAGCAGGGACAGGATTGCAAGAGAGATCCTGCCTACAGCACCAGTGGCCAGGAGAGCTCCAGGAACTGGTGTCTGGCAGATCCAGCAGCCCAGAACTGGTGGCAGCTTTCCTTGGGAAGTCTTTGCAGCCCCAGGGATGGGACTCACGGTGTCACATCCCCGTTTGTTGGTGTCTCCACCTGAGCTGGCCATTCAGAACCCTTCCAGGCTGGAAGGTGATGAATGATCTAAGATCTAAGCCCTGAGCCAGGGGTTGAGATCAGAGTTGATATCAGAGCTGAACTGCAACAGAGGCTCCTTGGTCCCTCTCCAGTGCCCCTCACCAGAGCCCAGAGGCCTCCACTCATCCATGCATCCCTACTCTGAAGATCCCCAGAGCATCTTCATCCAGTCTCTGGTGAATTGGTGGTGTTGATATTTTTGAGTTCTCAGGGTGCCCCTGGGGAAGGGGTAAGGCCTGGCTAACCCCCTCAATCCCACCAGCCTAGGGGTAGATGAAGACTCAAGTCCTCAAAGGTGGCTGAATCTTCTCCTGAAGGAGCTCTGGGCCAGCTCAGGGCTGGATTAGCAGGTGCCTGTAAAGGAGGAACTGCTGCTGAAGCAAAACATCTCAAACCTTGCTCATGCATCAAACCTCAGATGAAAAGCCAGGATGAGAGTGGAGGGTCCATTCCAGTCAATATTCCCTTCCTTTAATGCTCTTTGGGCCCAGTGTCAGGCTCAGGGGTGCCCCAGGAGCAGGGAGGCACCCCTGTGTGTGTCTGCTTTCCTTCCCTCACCTCACCCTGCGCCAGGTGCTCTGCAGAGAGCCTGGATTTGGTTTTGGAGGGATTTGGGTCCTTTTGGGTCCCCAGCTGGGGCCCTGGTGCAGGAGGAGAGACCCTCAGGAGAACAGAAGCTGCACACAGGACCTGAGACCCCAGAGCAGGGCTGGGACCTGCTCCCAGGTGTGGCCTGCTGCCAGAGCTGCAGGAAGGAGCAGCAGCTTCTCCCTGAGCTGTGCCAGGAGCGGCAGTGTGGGAGCAGGGGCCGGGGAAGCGCAGGGGGCCCCTCTCCACCTCCTGCCAGGCTTTTCCCTGGGGATCCTGCGGGCTCTCGCTGGCCTGGTCATGGTGGGAACTGCTGGAGCAGGAGCAGAAAGAGGAGCAGGAGCTGGAGCAGGAGACAGAGGAGCAGAAAAAAGAGCAGGAGCAAGGGCATGAGTAGGAGCAAGGGCAGGAGTAGGAGCAGGGGGAGGAGCAGGAACCGAGGTAGGAACGGGAGCAGAAACAGGAGTGGGAGCTGGAGCAGGGACAGGGGCTGGAGCAGGGACAGGAACTGGAGCAGGAGTAAAGCAGGACCAAGCCAAGGAGGAGCAGGGACAGGAGCTGGAGCAGGAGTGAAGCAGGACCAAGCCAAGGAGGAGCAGCGGCAGCAGCAGCACCGATCCCCGGGCCGGCTCCTGCCCGGGCCCGTCTGTGATGAGCTCTCCAGGCCTCAGCCCCGCTCCCGCTGTCTCTGCCCGCCCCTCCCGGCCTCCAGCCGCCGCTCCTGGCCCAGCGCTGCCCATCCTTCGCTGGGATCTCGCCTTACCTGGCGGCCGGGGGGTCCCGGGCGGCCCCGCTCCGGCTCCGGGCGCTGCGCTTTGCGTTTGTGCCTGGGAAATACCCGGCCGGCGTTTTATCGGCGCGGCTGATAAATATTGCATCGGCCCTGAACTTGGCGGAGCGGGGGCACCGCGGCACCGGCCCCGGCTCCGGGCACGGGCCGGGAGGGGCGGGGGAGCCTCGGGAGCGGCTCCGGGGCTGCGGGGGGAGCCGCGGGAAGGGGGGGCCGGGGCCCCGCTAATGCTGCGCGGAGCCGGGCCGGGCCCCCCCGGGCAGCACTCAGCATCCCGCCTCATTAAAGTTTCATCGGCAGCGCTCGGCCAAGGTCTATTTATGAAAATGCGCTTTTCGCTGCTCGGAGAAAACAGGGACGGAGCGCAAGAACAAAGGGATGGGCTTTGGGAAGCGGCCGGGAATAAAGAGGGATGTGCGGGACGGGGTGCGGGAATGCCGGGGTGCGGGCAGGGCAGGGCTGTGCCGGCCACCGCCGAGCTGGGCAGCAACTCCTCCGACAGTAATTTCAGGGGCCGCACAATTTCCCCTCTTTTTTTTTTTCTTTCTTTCTTGGTGGGTTTTTATTTCTTTATTTGTTTTTTGTTTGTTTTTCTTACTTCTTTGTGGAGTTTTAGCGTTTTGTTTGTTTGCAATTTTGTTTTATGGTTTTTGGTTTGCTTGGTTGGTTTTGGTTTTATTTAATTTCACTTCATTTCATTAGTTCGCTTTCATTCATTTTACTTCGTTTTATTTTATTTCAGTTTATCATATTTCATTTCCTTTCATTTCATTTCCCTTTAGTTTAGTTCATTTAATTTTATTCTACTTTATTTTTTCTCGTTCTACTTCGCTTTTCCCCTGTAAAAGCCGCAGGGTCCCGGCTGTCGGGCTTCAACACCACGACGCGCATTTGATTACTTTTTCCCCCCCCGAATAAGTTATACAATAAAACAAAACAACAACAAAAAATAAAACACCCACAAACAAAAACCAAGCAAACAAAAAAAAACTCAAACAAAAACACCCCAAACAAAGAAATCCAACAAAAACCTCTTGGGTTTAGTCCTTTTTCCCCCGTGTCAGAAGGGACACCCCGGTCCCACCTGCCGGGAGTTTGGGGAGCGGAGCCGGGAGAGGGCGAATGTCCCTTTTGGAGCCGGGGGGTGACAGGGTGGCAGGGGGTGACAGGGACACTTGGGGGTGACAGGAGCACCTGGGGGGTGACAGGGACACCCGGGGGTGTCCCCCCATGGGCTGCGGGTTCAGGGGGCAGCTCCCGGTGCTGCGACAGCGCCGCAACGACCCCCGGGCGGGGAAGGGCCAAACCCGCCGCGATGGCCGGAGGGGAGCCCGGACCCCCCGGTTCTGCCCCCCCGGTCCGTTCTGCCCGTGCCCAGCCCCGCGGGCACCGGGAGTCCCGCGGAAGGAGCCCCGGGCTCCCCGGAGCCGCAGTAAGTGCAGGAAGGAGGCAGGAGGGTGAGGTAAAACGTGCATGATTTATTTGAAATGCTGCAGCGTACACAGACACCAAAATTTCATTCAGCACACACACAGCGGAACGAAATCTCCTTTAATTCGTAAAATAAAATTAAAAATTAAAAAAAATAAAATAAAACAAAAGGAGGCAATTTTCTCTGTTAAATATGCAAAGGAAAGGGGGGAAAATAAGAGTTTTCTTGCCTTCGAAAGTGCAGAGTTCCCTACGCGCAGAGGCAGCCGCGCCGAGGCCGGGCCGGGCTCCGTCCCCGCCGCCTCGGGCCGCTCCCGCCGCTCCGCTGAGCCCCAAGGACGTGATTGTCGAAGCTTAGGATTTTATACAGTGAAAACCATACAGAAATCGAACGGTTGGAGTGAAACCAACGCAAAATAAATCTCCATTTCCCCGAACAAACCGCGACTCCAGGGACGGGCCAATTTTTTTTTTTTTCTTTTTTAACATTTTCTCCTTTTTTTAATCCTTTTAAATATTTTTTTTTTTTCAATTTAGCCGATGAGGTAGAAACAGAAATGGTACTGCAAAAACGCGATGGGTTTGCGGGGGGCAGGGGAAAGAACAAAACCATGCAGGTGCGTGTGTGTGCGTGGGTGTGCGGGGACCCTGGCGGCGGGGAGCACCCCGGCTTTACAGCTGGCTTCCAGCTCGTTTCCTTTCTCATTTCTTTGCCTTGTTTTAATTTTTTTTTTTTTTTTTTTTTTTTTTTTT
>JAHXMQ010003489.1:17926266-17947184 GCA_020466415.1 Ammodramus savannarum pratensis
AAAAAAAAAACAAAATAAAAAACAAAACAAGCCGACAACCCCAAGCCCTGTTTGGAAGGGCCGGGGGGCGGCCGGGAGGGCAGCACCCCCCGCTCCGCTGCCTCCCCAGCCCCTTCCTCAGTAGGTGGCAGAAAATTTCATCCTTTTCTGCTTCTGTCTCTGATTGCAAAACCAGACCCGCACCACGTTCTTCTTCAAGTCTAACTTCTCGGCGATGGCGGCGATTTTCTCGGAGGAGGGCCGGGGCTGCACGGCGAAATAGGCCTCGAGCGAGCGCTTCTCGGGGGCGGCGATGGAGGTGCGCTTGCGCTTCTTGTCCCCCCCCGTGTAGATCTCGGGTTTGGTCATTTTCTCCCGCTGCGCCCTCTCCGCCTCCTCCAGCCACGCTTCCAGGATGGGCTTGAGGGCCACCATATTGTTGTGGGACAAGGTGAGCGACTCGAACCTGCAGATGGTGCTTTGGCTGAGGCAGCCCACCCCCGGGATCTTCAGGTTGGCCAGCGCGGAGCCCACGTCCGCCTGGGTGACCCCCAGCTTGATCCGGCGCTGCTTGAAGCGCTCGGCGAAGGACTCGAGCTCCCGCGGGTCCGTCTCGGTCTCGGGGCCGGAGATGACGGCGTGGGACGCGAGGCCGTGGGGGTGGGACATGTTCACGGGCTGCGGGTGGTGGGCCATGTGGTTGATGGCCGACATGTGGGAGTGCGGGTGCGAAGGCGTGGAGCCCACGTCGGGGCCCGGCACCCCTCCGAGCGGCAGGGCGGAGTTGAGGTGCTCCAGCAGCTCCCCGTCCAGGCCCTGCGAGGGCTGGTGGTGGTGGTGGTGGGGGTGGTGCGTGGTCAGCACGGACGGGTGGTGCAGGTGCACGGAGGACGAGGTAGGAGTGCAGGACACGCTGCTCATGGTGTGGTAGGTGGCGTCCGGCTTGAAGGGGTGCGTTTTCTGCGACACGATATCCACGGCGGCCAGAGCCTCGGCGCCCCGCAGCAGCGTCTCGTCAAAGCCCGCGAAGATGTTGCCCTGGATCTGCGCGGAGGGGGAAAGGGGAGCGAAAACAAACGCAGAGAGCGGGAGAGGATTAACGGGGAGCGGCGTGACCGAGATCCCGCTCTGCCCTGCCGGGGACAGGTAACGCGAACCGGGCGCTGCCCGAGCCCCAGATAAAAGCCCCGCGGTGCCGGACACCGAGCGCTCTGCTCTCCCTCCGAGCCGGGCACCCGCTCTGCCCGGGGCGAGCTCCCCAAACAGCGGCAGGGCCGGAGCCCTCGGGGGTCCCGCAGCCGTCGGGGGTCCCGCAGCCCGCGCTGCTCCAGCACCCGCACGGAGCGGGATGGGACGGGACGGCCGGAGCTCCCCGAGCCCCCCAGCCCCAGAGCCCCCTGCCCGGAAACAGCCCCCGCCCGCCGGACCCGGGGCAGGCAGGACGGGAAGGACGGACCCCCCGAACCCAGCCGGACCCCAGACCCAAAGGGAAAGCAGAGCAAGTTGGCGAGGGACGGCGGGCACGGAAGGTGCCGAAAGCCGTGCTGGCTTACCTGGGGGGCGGGCAGGCAGGCTCTGCGGATGGCTTCGGAGCTGGTGTGCAGGTGCGGGTACTTGGGCTCGTGCAGGATGGGGTGCATGCTGAACGCCTGCTTGCTGTTCATGGACATCATGGTGGGAGCGGAGCGGGGCCGGCCGGGGCAGGGCAGGGCAGGGCGCTCCGGGCACCCGGCTCGGGGGCGCGGTATTGTCTGGCTCCGCCGCCCGGCATCAATGGCATTATAGCCCGGCCCCCCCGCCCCCCGCCCACCGGGAGGGGCCGGGGAGGTCCCTCCCAGCGCCCGCCCCCGGGCACTGAATCACCCCCCTCGAACGGGGCTCGGCGCCCCTCCGCCCGTGCTGCTCCCTCCCCCGATCCGGGTGTAACCCCCCCAAGCAGAGCTCCCCACCTGTCGGTGAGCCCCCCCAAACCCGGCTCAGCCCCCATCCCCGGCGATGCTCATTCCGCAGGCGCGCCCCTCTCCCTGTCACCCCTCGTCTGCTCGGGGGGCATCGCCTCCCGTCCAGCCCTGCCCGCGGGGGGATCCGGGGAGCAGAACAGCCCGGAACCCGGGGCTGAATGGGAGCCGTCCCCCTTCTCCCTTTGAAGGGAAGAACCTTGGGCCAAAAATCATAACAACAAAGAAATCAGGAAAAGTTTCACCAACTTTCTTTTTCCCTGCTTCAGTGAATCTCCCTGGCTCGTTCCCCAAATCCACCCGTGCACAGTCCCAGCCTGTCTGTGCAGCCTCTCCATCCTCCAGCTCATCGCTGCCCCTGCACTCACCCATCCATGCCCATTTCCCCACAGCCCGCGGTGATTCCTTCCCCCTGTCCCTCCCTGCCACCAAGGCCAGCTCCTGCCGCCACTGGAGTTTGGTTGCTCTGCTGGATCAGGGGCTGGGGGCGTTGCAGCCCCCCCAGAAGCTCTGAAAGGTGCATGAGGGGTGTGACAGCCCCAGCAGCCCACAGCAGAGGGCTGCCGAGGAGGAATCCCAGTGCCTGGGCTGATGGGGGACAGGAGGGTCCCATGCTCAGAGCAAACTTCTCCAGGGAGCCAGGTGTGCTTCTCCAGCCCCAAAATTCACCTTGATGGCTTTGGTGCACGGAGCAGCAGAGT
Source organism: Ammodramus savannarum pratensis (assembly GCA_020466415.1). Taxonomy (NCBI): domain Eukaryota; kingdom Metazoa; phylum Chordata; class Aves; order Passeriformes; family Passerellidae; genus Ammodramus; species Ammodramus savannarum. Next base: position 17,928,905 of record JAHXMQ010003489.1, read on the forward strand.
CGGGCAGGATCTGTTTCCTGCTCCCTTTGCCACTCCTCTCCACAGAGCCTGAGCCCAGCACCCTCAGTCCCCTCTCCTGGGGATCCTGCTGGGTGTCTTGGCACAGACATGGTCAGCGAGTGGCACAGGGAAAGGAAAATCCTGACCTGACCCCATGACCTGGTCCCCACCTTACCTGAGAGGCTGAACCATCCCCAAAAAGATCACAGAGTGGGTTGGGCTGGGAGGCACTGGAAAGACCATCAGTGCCATGGGCAGGGACATGGGGGAACCACCAGAGACATTTCCTGGGTGCTGCACCTGCCCAGGGCAAGGTCAGATCCAGTGACTGGAGACTGAAAGGCACAATCACTGTGTCTGGTGATGCCCAGGCTCGGGCACAGCCACCAGTCCCACCATGGAAGTCCCCAAAACATACAGCTCATGCCAAGGGTGGGGGAGAGTCCCCAGGGCTGAATCCTAACTGCACAGAAATCCTCCTGGGGAAAAACCTGCACGGGCATCAGGGTGCTGCCAGGGAGGCCCTGTCCCCTGTCCCTGGTGGCCTGAGGCAGTGCCAGCCCCTCCTGAGCTTGGGAGGACAGCAGGCCCTGCAGGATGCTCCGGCTCTCCAGAGGCAGCAGCTCAGGAGCCTCTTCCCTGCTCCTGCTGCCAGCCCAGCTCTGAGCCAGGCCTGCACTCTGCTCCTGGAGAGCTGCAGCATCAGCTGATGGCCAGGGGAGCCTGGAGGCTGGAAAGCTCCACTGGGGTCCAGCAGGATTCCTCAGGAGGGGAATTGTCCCTTCCAGGTGCTCTGCGGTGGGATCTCTCCCCTGCAGCTGGGTTTGTGAATTCTCTCACGACTCTGGGAGCTTTTGTCTCAGGATATTCCACAGCTCCTTTGGCTGGGCTCTTCTTGGTAGCCCCTATAGCCCCACATTTCCTCACTTTCTGCATTTCAGCAGCTCAGAGAAGGTTGGACAGAGCAGTTCAGCTCCTGGATTTCACTCTCCCCAAGGAAGCAAACCTGTGCCAAGCTGCATTTCGCTGCTGCTCGTGTAGGAAAATTGGATCAGTTGAAGTAAACAGCATTCCCTCCTTCCCATGCCTCTGTGTGCCAGCAGACCTTTCCAAACCACCGAGCCTTTGCTCCTCTCCTGTGGCAGCCCTGAGCATCCTGCCCTGAACTTTGTCCTGACAATGAATATTTTGAGCAAGGGACACTCGGGGAGGATCCCTGAATGCACCTCTGGGCACCCTAAAACCCAGGGACACCACAGGGACATCAGGAACCCCCTCCAGCCCCATTCCATGGATGAATTCACCTCCCACCACCTCCTACACTGTGGATCTGTGGGCTGCTCCCAGAGGGGAGGAGAGCAGTGCCTCCATATCAAATCTCTGGGTTGATTCAGGATTTATCAGGCTCCTCCTGGGCAGGGGAAAACAAGGAAAATCCTCCTGTCTTTGTGCAGAGATGTGGAAACACCACACAAGGAGAGGTTTCTACAGCAGTGATAATCACAAACATCTCAAACACTTCCACAGTTGTTGCTTTAGCCCTGGGCAGCTGAGTGTTGGCACTTCCATGGAGTGGGATGAGCTTCCAGGGCAGTGCCAGTGCTCTGCTCTGGCCTTCTGGACTAAGATGGGACAGCTCTGCAATGCTCCTTGCAGCCTTTTATCTTCTTTCCTCCCTAACTGATCCAAAAACTGCAATAGTCCAGATCCACCTCTCCCACCCATCCACACCAGCAACCCCTGTGAAGAAGGAAATGCTTCCCTGGAATCAGAATTAGAGGAAAGTCAGGATCCTTCCTATTAAAACAAGTAAAAGCACTGAACAAAGACCCTCAAGATCTGAGTCTTTGGAAAACAAATTCCTTCCAGGGTGATTCCAGCTTCCAGGCTCAGAGCTGGCACCCCAGCCTGGTCAGTGGCTTTGGGGACCCTTTCTGAAATAAATCCCTGAAATAAATGAAGCCCAGGAGTCTCCTCACGTTGTGCGCTGTGCTTCTGTGCCATGGAATGGCAAATGAGCCAACAGGGCAAGAATATTTTGGGATTCATGACCCAGGGCCTCTGGCTTTTCACTCCCACTGGGAAAACAATCCTGGACACGCTCTCAGCCAGATCTGAGCTCGAGGAGCTCCAGCTCCGTTGCCTTTTGAGGATGCCCCACAATCTCCCGGCCTGGCTCCGTGCCCGCAGCAGCTCCGCCTGCTCCCGGTGCTCTCCATCCCATCCCATCCCATCCCATCCCAGCCCAGCCCAGCCCAGCCCAGCCCAGCCCAGCCCTGCCATGTGCCTCGCCGCCTCAGGCGCTTGCCTGCAGACTCCAGCTGTTTTTATTACCTAAGTGGGTTTGATTGCTCCTTCATTTCTGCCTGAGCGAGAGCCCTTGGCACCCTCGTGGGCTTTAATGGGGTCTGCGCGTTCTCGCTCCCAATTAAACCCACGGGCGGCGATTAGCAGCTTCCAGGAGCGGAGCAGGGGGGACGCGGCTCTCCGGGGCTCCGGGAGAGCCTCCTGCCGAAGGGACACGCTCGGAGCATCCCGGGCAGACAGCTGGGCTGCCTGGAAATGGCGCTGCCCCCGGTGACACCGCCGCCGCTTTGTGCCCGCCGGGGGAGGCTCGGCTCAGCCGTCCCAGCCTGGCACAGACTCATTCCCAGCACTGGTGGTGCCCAGGTATCACCCCAGACGTTAAGGACAGCTCCACACCTGCCCTGGCTGTGGGGCTGCTCCTGGAAAACCTCAGGTGGGTGATGCAGAGATCAGGGCATGGAAAACCTTGCCCTGCTTGGTCCTTCCCTCCCTTTTCCTTGTGCTCCTGCCCAGGGCCTGAGCAGGTGGAAGAAGCCAAAACCGGTGAATTTCTGGTGCACTTGGAATTTTCAGTCCCGAGTTCTGAGTCCAGGAGCCCTCCAAGCCCCTGGAGCTGCTCTGCCAGGATGGTCCTGACTGTCCCAGGTACATCCCATCCCCACCACCCACAGCCTCTGTGGGAACCCCAGGGAGGAGCCATCCATCAGAATTAGAATGTTGGGGGAGTAAATGCTTCAATCTCATTGGAATTAGCATTTTCTGATGAAAATTGGTTCTGTCAGGAAATGGGGAAGTGGCACTACCAGCCAGAGGCCTGTGCACTGGGACTAGGGGTGTCTGGAGTCGGCTGATGGAGTGCAGGAATGGAATGGAAAATCCAGGCCCAGGAGCTTTTCAACTCAATTAAAGCCTGGCTCACTCCTGAGACAAGCCCATGGCATTGGGAAGAACTAAAGGTGGTGTGGGGTCAAGAACAGGACCTCGACAGGCTGAAGTGACCCCTCAGGTGACAGATGATGGTGTTATAGAAAACCCAATAGAGACCAAATTCTGCACTGGAATTAGGAGCAGACATCACAGAACCATGGAATCGTTGAGATGGGGAAAGTCCTCTCAGATCCTTGAGTCCAAGCACTCCTCAGCAGGGCCACCAGTGTCCCATGTCCCCAGGTGCCACATCCCCACAGCTCCTGAACCCCTCCAGCCACGGTGCCAAGGCGTGGGCTGAAAAACCACACTTCCAAAATGCCCGTTTCTGGAGGAAAATGCAGGAATAGCTCCTAATGAGGATGAGATCCCTTCCCAGCCAGAAGAGCGGGGTGTTTAATGCAGGCCTTGCACTTGAGGTGTAAGAGAAAGATGATCCGTGCTGGCCAACAGATCCAGCTTGTAAAAATCCTTATTAAAACCCCACTGAGCCTAATCAGGAAAGATGGCTTTTAATTAAAAAGTGCAACCATTCAGCCAACTTTTATAGGAGATTGCTGTGACCCCAGGAGATGCCAACCAGCAATAGCCTCAACTCCTTCCGGAGGGAGGGATCCTTCCCATCCTTTGTTAGCTGGAACATCTCTGCTGCTTTTAAATGGACAACTTCACAGCTTTCCTGAGTGTGGTTTCTTCCATTAGGAAATGGGAATCTTCTAACAGCTCACCCAGGCAGCAAAATTCCTGCACTCCATCTCCTGCATTAGGAACCTGGAGTCCGCCGAGCAGCAGAGAGAGAGGGAGAAAAGAAAATCCAGATGGGGCAAAGTGTAGCTCGACTTTTTAATACTAAATTATTTACAGTAAGTAAAATCGTGTGTGTCAATTGTGAAAAGAGTCCAATTTGTTTGATTTACATTGCAGGGGGGTGCCCTGGGGTAGGGGGTGTTTAACTATCTCCTCTAATGTAATTGCCTATGGCAGCCCAGTAAATATTTGATGGGCTGCCTGAGCGAGGGAAGGAGCTGGGGCTGATGCTCCCGCAGCCCTCGCAGGGTATCAAATGCAGCTGCAGCCAGGCACTACCTGAGCCCTTCCCATTGTGTAACTGGGCTGGTTTAGTCCACTTTCAGTGTGGGAACCTGCACTTTCTGCTGGAAAACGGGTTTGTGCCCCGTGCTGTGGGTTTGTTTTATATAAGAAGCCCGAATTTCTCTGTCCGTGCCTCAAAGGGAGTGTTTTCCTCAGCTTTTCAGCAGGAAAAGAAGGTTTTGCTCTTGTCAAGGATGTTTCCATGGCTTGGAGGTGCTGGATGCTGTCCCCAGCTCGCAGGGATTGTCCCTCAGCCACAGGAGGGTCAGACCTTGGCTGAGGATGGTGAGGGGGATGTGGATGGACAGGATTGGGAGGACACAGAGGGGCTGCAGCAGCAGAGGTGTCTGCAAAGAATTCACACTCCCAGGTCATGCAGCCTCTCACAGTTTTCTCCATTTTTAGTGTTTCAAGCAGCACCAGGAAAGGTCCAGGTTGGACACCAGGAGGAATTTCTTCATGGGAAGGGTGGTCAGGCCTTGACAGGGGCTGCCCAGGGAGGTCTGGAGTCCCCATCTCTGGAGCTGTGCAAGGAATGTCTGGACGTGGCACTCAGAGCTCTGGGCTGGGTGACAAGGTGGGGACTTGGCACAGCTTGGACTCAATGATCCTGGAGGTCTTTTCCAGCCTCAATGATCCTGGGGTTCAGTTCCATGCCAAGATGGGCACACTCAGTGCCCTGGGAATGGCCCCTGTGACCTGGGGACAAGGTTCTGCTGCTCAGACAGGGCTGGGACAGAGCCCTGCTCCTCCCTGGGCATCCCTGCCGGTCTGTAGGAATTCCTGGAGGGTCGGAAATGTCACATCACCCGTCTGGGACGGTAAATATTTAACAAGGGGAACACCCCCTGCCTTTCCCTCTGCCCTCCTCATCCATATTCAGCTCCTGCAACTCTTCCAGCCCTGCAGGAAGCACAGAGACCTCTGGGAAGAGGGAATTCACCGAGGGGCAGTGTCTACAGGTGCTTTGCCCTCCAAAGGGGTTTGGAGTTACAGATTTGGGATGGGAAGTCAGTGATCTATGAGGTCCTTCAAAACCAAATCATCCATGGGTTCTGTGGTTTGGAAGGGATACATGGAGGCCTCCAGCCCAATTCCCTGTTTGGAGCAGGGCCAGTCAGGGCAGGTTTGTGCAGTGGAGTTTGAACCTCTCCAAGGATGGAGACACCCAAGTCTCCCTGGGCTCCCAGACAATGGGCAGGCAGAGGCTGCCCAAGATCTTCACCCACAAAGTCAAACCAAGGTTGGGTGGGGATGCTGCATCCCCTGGTCTGGCATGGAAACCCCTCAGGGCTGAGGATGGCAGGAACTGGCTTGGATGGCACCAGCAGCTGGCAGGGAGGGACAAGTGGGACCCACACCAAGCTCCAGAGAGGGCCCCATGAACCCACTGGGGTTTCTCCAGGGGTTTCTTGGGATGATTTCTGTGGCTGGGAGGCAGGAGCAGCCAGGATGGAATGGAGCAGGGATGGGGTGTGGAGCAGCATGAGAGGCCTGCTGGGCTCCTGGGATGCAGGGGGAGGTTTTCCATGGAGATCCCAGTGGATGGTCCCGGTGCCCTGGGGGTCCCAGCCTGCTCCTGCCAGGACACCTCCTGTGGTTCTCCATGCCTTGCTTGCTCCAGCTCTTACAGAAACCAGCTCTATTAATATCCCAGCTCTTCCTCTCGGCCCATTACTCTCCTGATGGCCCAAACTTCCAGTTAGCTCCTCTCCAAATTTAAATGATGGCTTCCCCCCGTGTTCTCCGCCCCCAGCTTTCCGAGAGATGCCGTCACTGCTGACCCACATTCCTGCCTCCGAGTGCCTGGCGCCGGGGCCATTAGATCCCTCTGCTGGGCTGGACTGGCTGACAGCCAGCCCCGACCTCACAGGCAACCACGGCCATTCACCGGGAGAGGGAAGCTCCAGCCCTGCCAACAGCCTTGGAGAACGGCACGGGAAGGAAGGATGGAGATGGATGGAGCCTCCTCCTGCCCAGGGGTGTTCCCAGGGAAGGGAGGAAGGGGAGCTGGAAGGAATGAACGGCTTTGAGGGAGGGAAGCAGCCCTGGGAAGGGTCTTCCCTGTCCTACCTGCTCTGAGGGGCTGCCAGGAGCTGGCAGGTGGGATCCCATGGAACGCTGTGGGATTGGGATACCATGGACTGCTGTGGGATTGAGACATCATGGAACTCTGGTGGGATTGGGGTACCATGGAATACTGTGGGACTGGGACACCATGGAATACTGTGGGATTGAGACATCATGGAATACTGTGGGATTGGGATACCATGGACTGCTGTGGGATTGAGACATCATGGAACTCTGGTGGGATTGGGACACCAATGAACTCTGGTGGGATTGGGATGCCATGGAATACTGTGGGACTGGGACACCAATGAACTCTGGTGGGATTGGGATGCCATGGAATGCCGTGGGATTTGGACACCATGGACTGCTGTGGGATTGGGACACCATGGACTGCTGTGGGACTGGGATCCCATGGAATACTGTGGGATTGGGACCCCATGGAATACTGTGGGACTGGGACACCATGGACTGCTGTGGGACTGGGACATCATGGAACTCTGGTGGGATTGGGGTGCCATGGAATACTGTGGGACTGGGACACTATGGAACTCTGGTGGGATTGGGACACCAATGAACTCTGGTGGGATTGGGACACGATGGAACTCTGGTGGGATTGGGATGCCATGGAATACTGTGGGATTGGGACACCATGGACTGCTGTGGGATTGGGACACCATGGAACGCTGTGGGATTGGAACACCATGGAACTCTGGTGGGATTGGGACATCATGGAATGCCATGGGATTTGAACACCATGGACTGCTGTGGGATTGGGACATCATGGACTGCTGTGGGATTGGGACACGATGGAACTCTGGTGAGATTGGGACACCATGGAATGCTGTGGGATTTGGACATCATGGACTGCTGTGGGACTGGGACACCAAAGATTCCTGATGTATTTGGACTGCTGGTGAGATTGAGATCACATGGACTGCTGGTGGAATTAGGACACCATGGACTGCTGGTGGGACAGAGGCCACCTTGGACTGCTGGTGGGATTGGGATATCATGGGCTGCTGGTGGGATTTCTTTGACCCATCCTCTGCCCCTTTTTGCAGCCCCTGTGAGTGCTAAGGCACTGCAGACTCTTGGTGGGACCTGCACTGAGGACACAGGGGGGACCAGCAGTGCGACATGTGTGTCACTCTGTGTGTGCCCATCCCCAAGCCTGCAGAGCTCTGCAGTGCTGCTTTGAGCAGCTCCCCTTGCTCCTTGAGGCCTCCAAGCTCCATATCAAAAGCCAGCGAGTTTCTGCCCGGAGGAAAACTCTTTCAGTTCTGGTTTTGATCCAGTGAAGAACCTCACTCCACATTTGAGCCAGTGCAGAGGCCAAAACTCCATCAGTCTATGGAGGAGAAGTCCATGAGCAGCTGGAAGGAGACCTTGCAAAGAGGGGCAGGAAGGAGGACAATGTCTCCTGCCAAGGCAGCCCTTTCCCAAAGCCTTCCTCATGGTCACCTCTGGCTCTTCTCATTCTCAGTGAGTCCCAGGCCCAGGAAAAGCCTCCAGGAGTCTTTGGTCCCCCCTGGAGCTGGTGGGCTCAGGTCTCGGTTGGTATGGAAAGAGAGGGAGAGGAAGGGAGGAGAGGTCCTTGCCTTCCTCCAGCCCTGCTCATCACCCTCACCTCTGCCTTGTGGCCCTGTCCTGCATCCTTCCAGCTCTCCAGCCCACTGCTAATCCCAGCTCCTCCTTGAGGAGACATCCCCAGGCAGCTCCCACCACCCCAAACACCTCCTGCCACCCGCCCAGCCCATCCCAACCAGCTACCACCCCTGACCTGGGCAAAGGAGAGGCCAGGCAGGCAGGAATGGCATCCCAAGGAGCAGCTGTGGCATCAGCTTCTCCCAAATGAGCAGTGTTGGGCTGAGAGATGGGTTTTTGGCTGGATGATCCAAAATCTCACTGCCACAGCACCTGCAGGACACCTGGTCCCACCATCCAAGCCCCTTTCAAAGGGATCCAGCAGCTCCAGGGCATGAACAGGATGAGGACCTCCTCATCCAAAGGAGGTTCCTCCTGGCCCTCACCTTGGCTCATTCAGCAAAGTGAGTTCCTGAAAATGAGTGTGAGTAGGGTTTCCAGCAAGAGGAAGAAGAAGGTGAAAGAAATAATAAGAAAGAAATGCTAAGAAAATAAAAAGAAAGAAAGAAAGAACAGGAAGCAAATGAGGAGAGAAAGAGAGGAAAAATAAGGAAGGAAAGAGAGAGTCTTGGTTTTCTGAGTTAGAAGCAAAATTATCTTGATTTCCATTTGAATAATTCATGTTTGCCACGGGCCATGTATTCCTGAGCTTAGGTGTCAAGTGTTTATTGAATATATCTCTTGACAGGGCACTTGTGTGATATTCAGCCATTGCCAGAGTGTGAAGAAAACACACACAACAAATGGAAAAAGAGGGGGGAAAAAGGAAACGCCAGAATGACGGCTTCCTCCGCCTCAGTTTGAGAATAATTGGCCCAAATGAAGCCCCTTTCCCTGCCATCAGTCCCCCCTGCCCCCTCTCTCCATGGGGACCCAGCACGGGTGGCTGGGATGTTGTCCCCACACCCAGAGGGGGAAGCTCTGGGGTGATGCTCAGGATGAGCCCAGCAGGTGCTGCAGGAACCGGAGCTTCTGTCACCTCCTCAGCTTTGCCAGGACATGGAGATGTGATCCTGAGGACTTAGAGGGGCTTATCCCAGCAGTTCCCACCTTGGGGTGAGCCCCAGGCATGGTGTGAGCTCCTGGGTGGTGTGGGCACTCAGCTCAGCTCACATCTGGAGGGCCATGGCTCCACCAGCAGTGGGACAAGCTGGAGAAGGACATCTCCTGTTTGTGGGTGAGCCAGAGGAGAGCAGGGAGGTGCAGCCATGCCCAGGGTTATCCCTGGGGTCAGGAGGAACGGGGAGGAATGGAGAGTCCCTCCAGCACTGAGCTCATGCCCCATGCAGGACAGAGAGAGGCACTGGAGGCCAGTCTGGCTCCAGGGCAGTGAGTGGGGAGGGATTTGCCTCTGTGCTGGACACAATCCCCATTCCTCAGAGGATTCAGGGAAATCTCCCACCCTGCTACCCCAGCTCTCACACAGACCTTTCTCTGCATGCAGCTCTTCAAGGCAGGGGTGGAAGGGACATTGCTGGCCACATCCACCCCAAACACCCACCCCAAACATCCACACCAAACACCACCTCAAACACCACCCTAAATACCACCCCAAACACCCACCCCAAACATCCACCCCAAACATCACCCCAAACATCCACCCCAAACATCACCCCAAACATCACCCCAAACCTCCACCCCAAACACCCCCTCAGGGCGGGACTATCCCCAAGGGGAGGCTGAGTGGTTCTAACCCCAGGGCACAGGGATTGCAGCTGGGAGCAAGGACCTGCTGGGCCAGCACATGGGCAGGGCCTGTCAGGGACACACCCTGTGGGACTCACGGACACCCTGTGGGACACACAGACACTCTGTGGGACACACAGACACCCTGTGGGACACACGGACACTCTGTGGGACACACGGACACCATGTGGGACACACAGACACCCTGTGGGACTCACGGACACTCTGTGGGACTCACGGACACTCTGTGGGACTCACAGACACCCTGTGGGACTCACAGACACCCTGTGGGACACACAGACACCCTGTGGGACACACAGACACTCTGTGGGACACACGGATACTCTGTGGGACACACGGACACCCTGTGGGACACACGGATGCTCTGTGGGACACACGGACACTCTGTGGGACACACAGACACCCTGTGGGACACACAGACACTCTGTGGGACACACAGACACCCTGTGGGACACACGGATGCTCTGTGGGACACACGGACACCCTGTGGGACACACGGATGCTCTGTGGGACACACGGACACCCTGTGGGACACACGGATGCTCTGTGGGACACACGGACACTCTGTGCTGCCCCGTGTGCTCGTTCAGCTCCGACAGGAGAGGGTGAGGCCTGGTTGGTGCCCAGCAGGTCCCCCTGAGGTGAGGGGGTCACATTGGAGCTGGGCATGGGGCTGCTTCACCCTGTGGGGGATCTGGCCTCAGGATCCAGCTGTGTCCGAGTGTCCGTGTGTCCATGTGTCCGTGTGTCCATGTGAGGGCCCCCCATGGGTACCTGAGGTGCATTCCCAGCCCCACCTGCCTCTTGCTGCTCCCAGCCCGGAGCTGCAGTGCCAGGAGCACCCTGGCAGGGACACTGACATCTCCCTGTGTGTCCCCACAGGGCTCAGGGATCCCCAGGACAGCATGGGGAACACCTTGGGGGAGCACAGACAGTTCTGGGGTCTGCAGTGTGCAGAGTTCACTTGCAGAGTGTCTGCTGATGGGAATTGGGGCCCATCACACCAACACCCACACCGGGGACCCCAAATCCCACAGCAGAGCTGGGCCCTGGCACGGGGAGAGGGCAGAGCAGCCGGGCTGGCAGCCTGGGAGGCCAACACTGAACACTGACATGGGGGAGCCGGGGGCGAGGAGAGGGAGCGATGCCTTCTGAGCAGGGCTGGATATCCCTGCAGAGCCCCAGATCTCCCTGGAGAACCCTGATTCCCTCTGCAGAACCCCGGATCACCCTGTGAAACCCCGGATCCTCTGCAGAACCCCAGATCCCCCTGCAGAGCCCCAGCTCATCCTGCAGAACCCCAGATCTCCCCGCAGAGCCCCAAATCCCCCTGCAGAGCCCCGGATAACCCTGCAGAGCCCCAGATCCTTCTGCAGAACCCCAGATCCCCCTGCAGAACCCCGGATCCCCTGCAGAGCCCCAGATCCCCCTGCAGAGCCCCAGATCCCCCATCAGCAGCTCCCAGACAGCAGCGAGAGCCCCGAGCCTCCCTCGGCGGAGTCATTTGGAGCCCGCGGGGGCCGGGGGAGCAGCCAGACAGGGAGACGGGGCCGCTCCCCGCCCGCTGCCCCCAGCACCCAGTTCCCAGCTGGTGCAGCAGCAGGGAGCCCTGCCCGGCCATATGCTCTGCGTGCTGCTTCAATTACCCCGCCAGGAGCGGCTCGCTCGGCTCCTGGGAGCGGCCCGAGGGGCCCGCGGGGGGAGCGAGGCCACGCCGGGGCTGCCAAAAACCCGAGCAGGGTGGAAAGGCTGAAATCAGAGCGACTCGGCTCCGTGGGGGACGGCCCTGGTGCTCCCACACACGGCTTTGTGTCCAGGAGCATCCCTCGTGTCCTGGACCGTCTCTCTGGTCCTGGAGCATCCCTCGTGTCCCAGAGCGTCCCTCGTGTCCTGGAGCGTCCCTTGTGTTGTCCCGGAGCGTCCCTCGTGTCTATAAGTGTCCTGGAGCATCCCAGCTTTAACAAGGAGCTTTATTTAGCTGGGAGCTCCTCTGCATCTTCTAGGGGTGGCTCCGGCTCCTGAACTTCCAAGCCACGACCCAGCTCCTGGCATTAAGGATCCATTCCCAGCCCTAAGGACAGTCAAAATATCCCAAGTCCTCTCTCCAGAAAGATGATTCCGCCCAAACTGAGCCCCAAAGAAATGGTGTAAATGGGAAATTTAAAAAAAAAAAATCGCTACAGCTGTTAGTTTCACAAAAAAATACCTCGTAATTGCACAGAAGTGTTCATGGAAAACATTTCAGCTCCTTGAAAATTTTCTTTGTCTACTGGAAAGCCAAGAAACTAAAACCTAAACCCGTATTTTCTTTTCATTTTCTTACTTCCTTTTAGCTTTTTTTCTGAAATAACTTGTGTTTGTGTTTCTAACGACTCAAGGAGTGTCAATTTGTGATTATCTGATGGAAGAAGAAATTATTTGATTTTCCTGAGTTCTATTACCAGATTATTCCTGGTAATGGGCTGTTTCTGAGAAGGTTTAATTTGTGTTGTTCCCTAAACTTCACAAATTGAGGAAATACACGAGCAAGACTTGTTGTTCTGGTGCTCATTAGACAGATCACCCTGGTCCTTTTCTGGCCAAAATATCTCCACCTTCTACGGAATTTTTGTTCCTTTGAGCTGGAATCTGACTCTCTGCTCCTCAGGAAAACTGGTAGGGTTTGGGTCTCTAAACAGAATTAAAATATAAAAGAAAACTAAAATTACATGGTGGGGGAAAAGTGCATGAAATCATCAAGGACTGATGTGAAGTTTATCTGGTGGTTCTGGAGCTCACCACCTTCATTTCAACTTTTCCCAGCTATTGTCCAACCTGGCCTTGGGCACTGCCAGGGATCCAGGGGTAGCCTCAGCTTCTCTGGGCACCCTGTGCCAGGAATTGGGAATTCTTTCCCAATATCCAACCTAAATCAACCCCACTGCAGCTCAAAACCACCCACCCTTGTCCAACCAAAGCATTTGTGCCCATGAGGCCTGGAGGGGCTGGGCTGGGAGCAGAGGCTCTCCCTGACCTCAGACAGCCCCACTGAGGAACAGCAGCGCTTCAATCCCGACCCTCCTGGAGCAGGGAAGGAAAATCGGCAAAAAGAAAATCGAGGAATAATTCCAAGTGTCAAAGCCACTTGATGAAATTGTTTTGCTTCTGGGAGACCCGCAGGCAGAAATGCTTTGCCTGAATAAATGAGTCTGAGGCAGCAGTGTCAGACACAGCCGTGGGTGACTGGGGGCTGTGGCTGTGTCACCAGTGTCCCCGCTGTCCCAGGCACTCCTGCCACCCCCAGTGGCACTACCAGCTCCCTCCAGCCCTGCTCCTGCCCCTCACACTGCAGAGGGAACCCGTCCTGCTGCTCTGCCAGCCAAGAGGGGCAGGGAGGGCACCGGGAGGGTGCAGAGGGCAGGGACAGCCCCGAGAGCCAGTGGTACGCAGGAGGGGACCCAGGCCCCATCAGCCCTGGTGGGACACGGAAAGGGACCCAGGCCCCATCAGCCCTGGTGGGACACAGGAGGGGACCCAGGCCCCATCAGCCCTGGTGGCAGCGGTGGCAGCTGCTCCGTGCGCCTGGGTTTGTTCCGGGACAAAGAGCGGCGCTCGGGCAGGGCTCAGCCCGGCTCTCCCAGCGGGGACCATCCCGGGATGGGCCCGGGCAGGAGGTTCGGAGCAGCCGGGAGCGCTCTGGTGACAGCAGCGAGCTGTGTCCCCGCTGCTCTGGGGACAGCCAGCGCAGGGCCCAGCGGAGCAGCTGGAGCAGGGAAGGAATTCCCGTCAGCAGTCTCTGTCCCTCCAGAGCAGACAGAGCTGTGCTCTCCCCGCATCTCCCGGGAGTGGGATCAAAGCCATCCCGTGGCTCAGGTTATTCCGAACCCCATCTTCTCCATCCTTCCAGTGCCCTCCTTGGGTCTCTAGTCACTCAGAGCTGTGGCCAGGGCCTTTCCTCCCCTCGGAGCTGCCCAGATGTCACTGCCCACCCCCAAGCCCATCCGAGGGCAGCTTGGCCCGGGGAGAAGCAATCAAAGCTTGGAAGGAGCCCCTGAGATGGGCTCAGTCCTCACCTCTGGCGTGGCCTCCTGGCTGTCCTGGAGCCACAAGGCTCATGCCAGGGAGGGTCACTCCACTGTCCCCAGGCTTGGACACAAGACTGACTTCAAACTTCCCACCAAAACAGCAGCAACAAGAAGGTGTCAAATCCCTCTGGATGCACCTGCGGCCAGAGGAGAGGACAGTGCCTGATAGGAGAGCGTGTAAAAACCCTCCAGGAGAAATTCTCCCCCCCTTTCAGGGACAGGATGAGGGAATATCTGGGTGGGAAAGTTCACTTGACCTTCATGCATGAATTTGCTGTCCTTTCTAACAGGCAGAATTTTTCCAGGCAGGACCTGGTGGGGAAAGGGTTAAGAGCCCTCCAGGCCATGGGCTGACCCACAGACCCTCCCATATTGTCCCCTCTTATCTGCTGTCCCTAGGGACACCAGCCACCAGCAGATTGCCCTGGGCTGTGCCCTGAGGAGGAAAGAGAGGCTGATCCCTGGATCCTGAAATGCAGAAGAGACGCTGGAGGGGAAGAGGCCCGGAGGGCTGCAGGGGAAAGGGATGCACAGGGACAGGGGAGGATCAGCCAGCCCTGCCCGGGGAGCAGAGCCCCAGCCCTGCCCGGGGAGCAGAGCTCAGCCCTGCTGAGGGAGCAGAGCTCAGCCCTGCCCGGGGAGCAGAGTTCAGCCCTGCTGAGGGAGCACAGCTCGGCCCTGCCGGGGGAGCAGAGCTCGGCCCTGCCGGGGGAGCAGAGCCCCAGCCCTGCTGGAGGAGCAGAGCTCCAGCCCTGCCGGGGGAGCAGAGCTCGGCCCTGCCCGGGGAGCAGAGCTCAGGCCTGCCGGGGGAGCAGAGCTCGGCCCTGCCCGGGGAGCAGAGCTCAGGCCTGCCGGGGGAGCAGAGCTCGGCCCTGCCCGGGGAGCAGAGCTCCAGCCCTGCCCGGGGAGCAGAGCCCGGCCCTGCCGGGGGAGCAGGGCAGCAGCAGCTCCAGAGCAGCGAGGCACCCTTGGGGAGGGACAGAATCCTTGGGATGGGACTGTGGGGACAAACCTGGAGCTGCCCCGGCTGGACCACCTCAAGCCCTGTGAGAGTCTGGCCGTGCCCAGCAGAGTGTGAGGGGCTGAACCCTCCCTGAGGCACAGCTGGGAGTGCCCTGAGCGATGCATTAACCCCAGGGTGCAGCTGAGCCACCAGAGCCGGGCAGCAGCTGCAGGGACAGAGAGAAGGGAGATTTCAGGAATTCTGTCATTTGGGGTTTTCTTTCCTAACTCTGAAAAGCTCCCAAGTGATGTGAGAACAGCCTGGCCAGAGGAGCAGGGGGGTGTCAGGAGAGCAAGGCAGGGTGGCAGGGCTCAGGTACGTGCTGCTCACAAGGACAGCAATGACAGAAGGTAATTTTTCCTGATGGAGAGCTCCAGGATCCCGGGGGAAGCCTTGAGCATGATTCCCATCACCTCCTAAAGGGACTCACAGTCAGGTCACTGCTGCCAGAGCTAAATCCTGACCTGGGGCTATTCTGGAACTCTTCATCCTTCACTGGGCAGGGAACAATTCCATATCCACACTGGTCTGTGGGTGATTGTGACTCAAAATGTTGGAGTGAACCAGAGATGGAACAATGGGTTTGGTACTGAACAAGCCTGATACTACTGGGGAAAACTTTCAAGCTCCATATTTATCCATCAGCTCTGGGCAGAATGGCCAACAACCTGTGGAGACTTGCACAAGGAATTCAGAGGTATTTTAGGGGAATATCCATGATTTGAATGGAGATAAAGTCCCCTCAGTGGGGCAGAGCTTGTGCAAAAGGAAGGATCCAGACCTGCTGAGTGGGGCTGCTTCCAGGATGATGAATTGGTGTCACCCCAGAAGCTGCAGGTAAGAGTTGAGCAGAGCAAGGACAATATCTTGGATTTCCTGTGCTACCCTTGGGGTGTGAGTTCAGCCAGACCACACCTGCCAAGGAGCCCTTTACTCCCAGCTTCACCTTCCCCAGTGCATCCCAAGGTATTTAAGCTGAAACCTGGTTTCATTGATCCAGGCCTGAAATCAATGGGCAGCAGAGGGCTGAGCCACCGTCCAAATAAAGATAATACAAACAGCAATAAAATAGCACCATTGATTTTAAAACTCCCCATCTAAGGCTTTATAAAGTATTCATTAAATATCTATTAGGATAAATTGAAAGCATTAGGAACACGGGGAACTGGTTATGCAGATTTGCAAGCGTTTTTGGTTAATTTATAAATGCTGCATCCGCATGGACAGAGCAGGAGACATTGATAATAATTACTCTGATCCGTTTTGTTACTCTCTGTAGAACTCAAAGTTGTGGAGATCAAAGGCAGAAAGGGCTCCATGTCCCTCTCTCCTGGATTTGGGGAGGTCAAGAAGCCGAGGAAGGGCAGTGAGTTTTCCATCCCGAGGAGGCACAAAGCCACATTTAGTGAGCCCTTTCAGCGGCGGGCTCCGGATGGCTGCTGATTACACGCTCGTTAGGATGCTGGGAGGGTCACAGCTCCCCAGCACATGCTGCCCTGTATCGTGTTCGTCCTGGCAAGGAGAGGCTGCCGGGGGACAGCGGAGCCGTGTCCCCTCTCCGGAGGGCACCGCGGGACATTTAATGCTCGTCAATCGAGCCCGGAGCCGGGACGGGGCTGTGCCCCCACGGCAGAGGATGGAAATGGCATCGGGACACATCCCTGGGGGCTGGGACACGGGCAGTGTCCACTGCAGGCAGAGCTGGGATTCCCCTTCCACAGCACCAGTGCCCGATTCCAGAGCGGCTGCCTGGGCTCTCCCTGGGTATGGATGAGATGGCAGCCCCAGAGCAGAATTTGTGCTGTGGGTCTCCGTATAAAATAGAGCTGGAGCTGCTGGAGGGAGTCCAAAGGAGGCCATGGAGCTGCTCCAGGGCTGGAGCCCCTCTGGAGCCAGGCTGGGAGAGCTGGGGATGCTCACCTGGACAGGAGAAGCTCCAGGGAGAGCTCAGAGCCCTGCCAGGGCCTGAAGGGCTCCAGGAGAGCTGCAGAGGGACTGGGGACAAGGATGGAGGGACAGGACACAGGCAATGGCTCCCAGTGCCAGAGGGCAGGGATGGATGGGATATTGGGAATTGGGAATTGTTCCCTGGCAGGGTGGGCAGGCCCTGGCACAGGTGCCCACCCTGGATCCCTGGCAGTGCCCAAGGCCAGGCTGGACACTGGGACACCCTGGGACAGTGGGAGGTGTCCCTGCCATGGCAGGGGTGGCACTGGGTGGGTTTAATGTCCCTCCCAACTCAAACCTTCCCGTGAGTCTCTGACCCAAGCTGTGATCCCTCCCCAGGAGTCACAGGGGGACACCCAGCAGTCACCCCCAGGCCTTGTTCCTCACAGGCAGCTCCAGGAGATGGATTCCCTGTGCCTCCAAGCCCTGGAGAAGCTGCTCCCTGAATGGGGTCGTTTGTCACAGCCTCCCACACAGACAAAGCAGAGGCACCATGAATGCCCAGCTCCAGGAGGCTCAGGGTGCTGCTCCTGGGTGCTGAAGTCCTTACCTGAATCTCAAACCACCTGTCATTAAGAATTACATCTATTGAACATAAATGTCCCAAATGAGTCCTTCCCCAGGCCATGAAAAGTGTGTGCATGGATTTACAGAGCATTGCCTTCCCCACCACAGCTCCAGAGGGAGAGTTAGAAACATCTGAAAGGAGGGTGGAGTGGAGGGTGGGAACAAAAACCTTTTCCTCATGGACTGGTCCCTCCTGCAGGGCAGGTTGGTCAGAGAGCAGCCACCTTAGTGAGGTCTAGAAATCCTGGTGTTTCAGAGAGACATGGTCCAAACATCCAGGAGAGAGAGTCAGGAGTCCTGGGGGTCTCCCCAGGGCTGATTTAGGGTGACACCCAGCATCCCTGGGGCTCAGCTTTCCCACTATGAATCCCAGAGGAAATCCCATCCCAGCAGATGGATGTTGTGGAGATGTTCAATCAGAAAAGCCCAGAATGGTTTGGATTGGAAGGGCCCTCAAAACCCCCCAGTCCCAGCCCCCTGCCATCCTTCCACTGGACCAGGGTGCTCAAATGATGCTGAAAAGCCTTGGGAGAACAGCATCACACAGCCCATAATTCTACATCTTTCCTTTTATCCCCTTCTCTCAATGTTCCTGCATTTCCTTCCCTCCCCACTCCCTGCTTCTCCTCCCTCTGAATGCTCTGGAAATACCTGGTTTGGTCGCTTTGTGAATTATTAGAGGCATTTACCATAGGCCCTCTCATTAATTATTCACAGCTGTTTTGTTCTGGGGCTCAGATGTAATTAATGGCTCAATTAATATTTAAATATTAACTATTTTTAAAAACCCAAGACATCTCTGTTAAGCTTGTCCATTGAGAAATAAAAGGCACGGCCAGCGAGGCTCGGCCAGGGAAGTTGCAGAGCACAACGTGGAGTGAGAGACTTGTGGCAGCACAGATCCATGGGGGGAGAAATTCTGGGAGCAGGAGCCTGGGAAAGGGGAACTGGA
>JAHXMQ010003489.1:17979044-18001543 GCA_020466415.1 Ammodramus savannarum pratensis
CCCACAGAGGATCCGCGCTCGCCCCACGGCCCCGCGAGCTGCCAGCCCTGCTGTCTGGCAGAGGAGGCTTGTGAGCATGACTCAGTCAGCCTCCAAAAGCAGCAGCGAAAAACAAGAATCTGCTGTGAGCTGCATCTTGATTTTTAAGCCAATCTCGTGATGTTTTGCAGGGCCGGAGTGTGGCTCTGTGGTACCCGGGCAGTGCTGAAACCCGCAGGCATTTTGGATTTTTTTGAGGGTGCAAATTTTCCTTTTTGTACACACTGGGGTCCTGGAGACCTTCCTTCCTGCAGGAGCAAATCCCCCACATGCCCAGGGCTGAATTCACAGCATAGGTCACCCTTCTGAGGGGGTCATTTCTTGTGGTAGATATTCCAAAGGCTCCTGGCTGCTCTCAGAGCTGCCCCCTCAACTCTGTGATGCCTCCAGGGATTCCTAAACCTCACTGAGCCGCTCTGAACATAAGAATGGCCCCTTGTCTCTGCCCAGAGCAGTCTTGGCTTTGTGAGGCCAGAGGTGTGAGAGCAGAGGTGCCCTTAGCCCTACCCAGAGCACGACCACAGCCAGGCAGGAAAGGGCTTCTGATGGTGGAGAAGCCATTGTGCAAATCCCTCCAGCCTGAACTCCTGTCCCCTGGTCCCTACAGCCGAGGGTGGCAGCAGGGAACTGGGCTGGACCCTCTGCCTGTTCCTCTGGGCTCTGCACACCCAGGTTCCCACAGGCATCACCTTCAGCACGAGTCAAACCCCACCCGTGTTTAATTAATGCTCCATCCCTGAGGAAGGATGGAGCTGAGGATCCCCGGGGAGGCTGAATTCCCTGCTGACCGCGGGCACATCCAGAGGCAGGCTGGGATCCGCTCCCCTCGGCTCTGCAGGCGGGAGGGAGCTCCTTCCCTCTTTGTAGTCAGCGCAGAGAAAGCGGCACTTTCAGGGCATGAGTCATCTGACCTATTTAGCCATCTTAGGAAGAGATGAATGACTCCTTCTGAGGGCTCCTCTCTCTCTCTCCTGTCTAGACAGCCAAGCTCTGACTGCAAACACCTTCCCCGGCTCTCCTGAGCCCGCCAGGCACCTTCCCGGGATCGAGGGATGCTCCAGCAGGCACGGGGCTGCATCACACCTGGGCATCCTCAGGGGATCTGGGCTTGGCCTGACTCTGCTTGCTCCGGGCAAGGGAAGATTTCAACACCAGGAGGGTGGAAATGCACTTTTGGAAAACACAGTCCGTGTCTGAGAGGGGTTTCATGGAGCTGAGCTCGCTGGGGCTGTGCTGGTCCTGGGACAGGACAGAATGGGACATTTCAGCTCTGCACAACCCCTGCCAGCCAAGGACAGCTGGGGTTTTAATCCAGGCCAAACCCTCTGGGGGCTCAGAGTTCACATGGGGTGGGTGCCATGGGGTGTTCGAGCCTGGGGAGCCTCTCCTTGTCCTCACATGGATGCAAAACAGAAAATGACTGTGTAGTTCAATGAATCACCACAATCTTAGGGGGAAAAAAATTTTTGCAGGTTTTTTTGTCAATCCTGGGACAATTGTGACTTCCTTCACGCAGAAGAAAAATGTTCAAGTGAGCAGTTGACATCTGTTTCAGATTTCCATGGTCTGTAGGTCACTGTCTCACACTGCAGCTCAGCTCCTGAGCCTTCCTCCATGGGACCACAGGAGAGAGACCCAGCGACGCCAGGGGATTTGGTGGCATGAGGGCAGGGAAGGCTCGGGAAGGGGGCACTACAGGCACCAAGAGGGCTCTAACACAGTTAACAGAAAGCTGCACATCTGGGAATGAAAGTGCTTGGCTCTGTCCAAAGGAGAGGGACTTTGGCACTGAAAGGAGCCAATGGGTGACAAATGGCCCGGAGCCATCTTTTGTTTGAAAAGCAGGGGAAGAGTGAGTCACAGCAGGGATTGGACTCACATCTGTGCTCCAGAGCCCTCAGGCAGATCCTGGATGCTGGAGATGAGGCATTGGAACAGATTTTGGAAAGTAGGCTCCAATACCAGCAACGCTACAGCCAGGGAGAAACGGGGAACCAGCCTGGGAAAAGGGATTGTGGTGAGAGACGTGCAGAGCGCGTGGGGTTAATTCAGCACGGGGGTCAGGAAGGCTCCTCAGCACAAGTCTGGCCTAGGGACACCCCCCTAGGAAAGGAAGGATCTTGCAGAGAGAGGAAACAGGTTCAGCCCAAGCTGAGGGGTAGCACTGAACCAACAAATGAAAGAGGAATAAGGGGGAATGCCACCAACCATGGGATTGATCAGCCACCAAATGTGTGTGCAAGGGTCTCAGGAATTCCCTACCTAAGCCTCCCCTTCTTTGCTGCTGTCCTTTGCTGCCTGAGCCAGCCCTTCCTCAGGGATCTGGGGCAGCTGCAGCAGGGAAGCCCACGCTGTATTTTGGAGGTCTGAGCATCAGAAAGCTCTCAGGGGAGACCCCACAGAGGCCAGGATGATCCTCCCAGTTCTCAGTGCTTGCCCAGCCATCCGGCACCCCAGGCAAAGCCTGAGCCATGCCCCAGCCACCATGGAGACAAGAACAAGACCACGTTCAAAATTAATATATATTTTTATTGAATAGTTGCTCTAAGTGGGCTTGTGAAGCCACCCATAGAATCACTTCTTTCACCTCAGCAGTGGTTCTGTAACAGTTATCAGCTTTGCAAGAGAAGAAAACCAAACAGAAGAGGGTGCAGTAAAATAAATAGGTGTTTTTTTTTCTTATCTTTAAAATAAACTTTTCAAATAAATACTTTGGTTTTTTAATTTTTTTCCCCTTAAAAGGTACAAGAGTATTGTCAAAAAAACCAGCCATCAGGTTATAAACATATAATATACCTTAAAGAAAGGAACTGGAATGGAGAGAGCAGGGGAGGGATCTTTACAGGCTGTACAGAAGGGCTTTGTACCCAGAAACTCGGGGTGGGAGCCTTGGGATCCTGGGCCTGTCCTGGGGAGCCCAGGGGGATCTTCCAAGGAGAGCTTTGTGCTGAAAACACCAGGGGAGGAGGAGGATGAGGAGCTGATGCCAGGAGAGCATCCCAATGGAAAGGGGGAAAGGGGCAAGGTGGGGACGGGCTTGGGGTGACCTTGGCACAGAGGTGGGAGCTCCCTCCTGTCCCAAGGCCAGCTCTGGGGTGGGATTGGTCCTGCCCATGACGTTTGGGGACAGCAGGAGAGGGACCCAGAGCCTCCCTCGCACATTCCCGCTGCCCTGGAGGGCTGTGAGCCCTTCCTATCCATCCAGCCAGCCAGCCAGCCAGCCAGCCAGCCATCCGTCCACCTATCCATCATCCATCCATCCATCCATCCATCCATCATCCATCCATCCCTCATCCATCCATCCATCCACCCATCCATCCAAACCCCTCCTGCCTGCAGTGCCCCTCACAGGAACCCCGGCACTGTGTCCTCAGGGGATATTTCTGCAACGCCACCACAAGCAGGAGAACAGATCCCAGCCCCACTCCCAGTGTGACTCCAGGAGGGCTGGCAAGAGATTCTGGTGTTCATGGGGAAATACCCAAAGCCAGCTGAGCCCAGGAGGGCCCAGCTCAGGGTGGTTTGAGCCAAGTGGATCAGTGAACATCCCATGGGCTCCATGGGTTCCTGGGAGGAGCCAAGCCTGAACTGGATCCTGTCAAAGACCAAGAGTGAGCTTCAGGGTGGGGCTCAGCCCTTATCACACCCCTGTCACAAACATTTGACCTCCAGGGTCTGAGCACTCCCAGCCTTCTCCAGCCTTGGAACAGCCCAGGAAGGAGTGACAGCTGCAGTGCTGGGAGCAGGAGTTTAGGGCACAGCGGGCTCCTTTCCTGTGCCAATCCCACAGCAGTTCCCCTCAAACCCGGCTCATCCCTCTCTACCACACTTCAGAGCCGTTCCTAATCTCTGATCCCAGGCTTTGGCATCTTTTGGTCAATGGCATTTGTCCTCCTTCCATCAGGGTTCACCCCTGGGGATAGGCAGGAGTGAACTCAGTGGGATTTTATGGGAATCTGTGGGTCACAAAGAGCTCCCCCCTGCTCTTTGAGGCACTGATGTTTCTCAAGGATGAGTGGACAGCAGCCCAAGGGCCTCTTTGGCCCTTCCACCAGGAGTGGTGGGGGTGGGATGGGAGGGACACTCCAGCCTGGTCCCCAAAACCCCTCCTTACTTTTGCTGAGACTGATTTGCCAGTGGGGAAAAGGGGGAGTGGTACCAAGGGAAGCCTTGGAGGAAGCAAAAAGCATCAGAGGTTTTTGCATGGATGGAGCTTCGGACTCCTGGGTGGGAGAAGGAGGCTCTGGACAGGGAGCAGAGCAGGCGGAGCTCAGGTCCTGCTCAGCAGCTCCTGCTTCCTGCTCCTTTGGCACCTGAATCTCTTTCCCCGCTCCAATCTGCCCCCAGCCCTGCAAAGGGGGAGAATGTTCCCTGGCAAAAGGAAGAGAACAGCCCAGGAACGCTCCCTCACAATGGGGATCCATCCCTGCGGGAGAGCAGAGGGCTCCACATGTGACAATTCCAAAGAAAACCAAAAAAGACACGTCAGGACAGAGAGAAACCCAAGTGCTGGGACAGGCAGCTGCAGACAAACACCCCGAGCAGATGGGATCTGACTCACGGAGGGTGGGGCAGGAAAGGGGCTCCCAACCCCAAGCCCAACCAGGGCCCTCTCCGTGGGCAAACCCAACAGCCTGGCAGCCGAGCTGGGGATGGAGCACGACGGATCTGGTCAGAGGAGGTTGGGAAAGCTCAGGGAAAGAATCTGAGGCTGCCCACAGCCTCTCCCACCATGGATGGGCTCGGTGAACAGGAGCTTTGGGTGCTTCTCCCTGGACAGCTTTTGGTGCTTCCCAAGCTCACCTCCCTGCTGAGAGCAAGGAGGGAAATGTGCTGAGGAGCCCCAGCTGGAGCGGGCAGCAGGAATTCCAGCAAAGCCACCTGCCCCATGAGCAGGGCAGAGAGCAGCAAGATGAACTGCTCCAGCTCCTGCAGGTCCTGGACGTGGCTTTGGTGTCTGCCCTTGGTGAAAACAACGCCCTGCTCTGGTCCCAGAGCCCTCGGTGCCAGCTGGGGCTCTCGTCCTCTCCATTCCCTTGAACCATGGAATCAGTCCTGGGGAAAAGGCCTCTAGGACCACTGAGTCCAAACATTAACCCAGCACTGTGAGCCATCACTAAACCACGTCCACAGCTTTTAAATCCGTCTACATGTCCAGTATTTCATTAAATGTCTCCCCCAGATTTGCCATTTCATGGAGAGGAGCCCTGGCCGTGCTCCTCAGCCCTCTCCAGGCTGTGGCACTGTTCCCTGGTGGGAAGGGAGCCTCTGCACTGACCCAGAAAAAGCCCATTAGGTGGAGGTTCCTGGCAGCCCTGGCCTCCCCCCAGCTCCTGAAGGTAACTGTGCTGCTGCTGTGTGCCAGCAGAGCTCTGGGAGCTGATCATGGGCAGCCTCTCCTCATCCCCCAGCTCCAGCACCTGGGGGAGGTCACCCCGCGCTCGCATGACTTGGGAGGCCGTGAAAATGATGAAGCTTCACATGTTGAGTCATTCTACCATCAGGAGAGGAAGCAATGAATTGCAAAGATACAGAGGTGGTAACTAAATTTACAAGTGGGATCCGTTTAAAAAGGAGGAGGAAAAAAAATCAAAGTAGAGCAAGTTGGAAAATTCTGTTCATTAGTTTTCTTTAAAAAGTTTCAATGAACTGTTTCTCATTCTCATTCAAGGGAGACAGTTCCTCCAACCCACAGGGAAAAAGGGACCTTTTCTCCCTAAAAATGCTCTCTGGTTTTTATGAAGAAGGAGTTTAATCAGCACCAATAGAAGAGTGAACTGAGCCTTCCAAAGGAAGGAGACTCTGGGAGGAAGTGTCTCCCCACAACATCACATGGAAGTAGGGAGCCAAGCAATTATTGGCATAAGGATAAATGTATTAGCAATGCAGTTTATCTTTGCTGCCACAAGAATGATCTTACAGGGGTTCACACACCTACAGGGCATCCTCTGAGAAGGTCATGGCTTTAAAATCCAAATAATTCCAGAGCCCAGGCTGGTCTCAGGAATGGACCATGCCCAGATGGGGCTCTGTCCCTTCCTAATGTCAGGAGATCCCTCTGCATGATGCCAGAGCATCATCCTGAGACACCCACAGATCCTTTCACATCCCCCCTCGGGCTCTGGGAGAAATCAGGGAGAGGATTTCACTCACGTCCATAACATTCTCCAGCACAAACCTCCCACCAGGCATGGGACTCATCCCCCCTTCCCCATGGAGCCTGGAGTTCAATGTTTGGGTGCCATTTGAGTCAGGGGAGCCGGGCACAGCCAGCACAGGATTTGATGAATAATGCTTCCAAGCGGGATGAATCACTCCCTGGAACCGCTTCTCCCTGCAACAGAGGGAGCTTGGATCCATGGTGATTTTTAGAAGGTGAATGGATGGAAAGAGGAGTCCCACAATGAGATTCCACTTCTACCTCCCCTCTCAGCCAGCACTGAACCCCACCCTCCCTGCAGAGCAGACCCCCAGACAGTCTGTACACCTCCATTTCCCCCACTCCCGACAACCTGGGAACCAAGGGTCTGGCATTAGCAATAAACTGACTGGGAAATCATCTTTTCCAGCCTGTGCAAGTGCACCAGGAAGCCAAACCTTGTACCTGGCACCGTTCACAGCAGTATCATGAATATTATTAGTAATAGACCTACCCATCCTAACGTTATATTTATATCTACAAAAATAGATCCACAGAACTCTACAGAAAGAGGCGGCTGGGAGGAGGCGGCGGACGGGCCCTGGGAGCTGGGGCTTGGAGAAGCCAAGGGATGTGTTGCATATATTCCTCCAGGAGCACCATTCCCTCCTCTCGTGCTCACACAGCTGGGAAGGGGGACAGGCAGGCAGAGCCGAGCTCCAGGATGCCATCCCGGCTCCAAACTCCCCCAAATGATGCCAGTGGGGCCACAACCAGGAGCTGGCACTTCACAGACATGGGGCTGAACCCAGGAGCACCTGGAGTCCCCCAGCCACAGCCACCACTTGAGGTTATCATCATCCCAGCAGGAAACACGGAGCCCTGACTCGGATTGCAGCTTCCTTTCTCTGCAGATGGCTCCAGGGCTGGCTCTGGGGTGGCCCCATGGTCTGGCCCGAGGTCAGGCTCCAGGGCTGGCTCCAGCCCCGTTCCCAGCTCTCAGCCAGTGGCAGAACCCCCTCAGCAAGGTGAGGACTCAAAGGAAACTTGGCAGGGAGGGAAGGTTGGGGTCCCCAGCTTTGACACCCCCTCCTGCTCTCCGTGTCCTCCAGCCCAAGGCAAGGTGACAGTGGCCCTGCTTGGGAGTCCCCGGAGTGGTGGCTGCTCACAGTTGGCTTTGCTGTAGTTTTTTAAAGTGGATTCAGTGCTGGTGGAAGGTAACAGATCGGGGTTCGAGCGCGGAGCTGGTGCCTGTGGCATCTGCTGGGTGGTGGGATGGAGCCAGGCGGCAGCTCCCACCTCAGGCAGCCCTCCAAGGCCTGGAGAAATGAATGGCAACTTCCAAGCAGCTCCTTGTTCTCAGCCAAATCCCAGAGGGGACCTTTCCCTTGCTGCAGTCGGGCAGGAGAGAGTGGGCTGGGCTGCCTCCGATAGCTCCTTCCCCTGCCAGAAGGTTTCTAAAGCTTCCCACACCTTCTCTTCCTCTTTGAGATAGAAAAACACGGTGCCACCTCATTCTGGAGCGAGCTCGCTTCTCCCAGCAGCTTCCCAGCCTGGAGGGAAGCCACTGCCACTGGTGAGAGCCCTTGGCACCCCAGCCCCTCAGGGAAAGGGACCTGTGGCCAGCTGAGGGGTGAAAGGCCACCCACAGAAAGTGCAGGAGAGGGAGAAAGAGCGGGAGAGGGGTCTGGCTCCCGAGGGACTCTGGCACAGGGATGCACTGACCTGTCTCCTCCCCCACTGTGGGGCACCTCCTAAAACTATGGAGAGCAGAGCCCTGAGGGGCCTCAGGTACCCTCGCCGTGGGGGCAGAGCCCGAGGACCCTCTGGGACACCTTTCCCTGTGGGACACAGCCAGGGAGCTTGCTCTGCCTCTCCTGTCCCTCTCCTGTATGTGCAAAACCACCGGTACCCCCCAGCTCAGTGGCAGCTCCCCCGGCCACCCAGCCAGGGCGTCCCAAAGCCTGGGGATCCCCCAGGTCACCCGTCTGGATCCTGGAAGGTGATGGTGGGATGGGGAGGGCACCGCAGAGCAGAGGGAGCCGAGGGAGGAGGGGGATGGAGGAGAGAAGAGGAGGAGGAGGGGGAGGAAGAGGAGCAAAGCCCGCTTCTCCTCCTCGGGAGGGTCATACCGGCTTGTCCAGCGTTTTGGGGAAAGGCGTGCCGCTGGCCGAGGAGATCTTTCTGCAGACCGTGTTGGTGTGGCTCTGGCAGCGGCAGCCGGGGCGTTTCAGGCCGTCATAGCCCCGCTGGCACAGTTTGAGGCACCCCAGGGTGGGAAAGTAGCAGCAGAGGCAGGGCAAGAGGAGGGACAGGACGCTCATGGCAGCCCAGCGGGCGCAGCAGGAGCCCGGCCCGCAGGAGCAGGGGTCGTCGGCGCAGGTGTCCTCGTCGTCGGTGGAGCAGTGGTAGAAGAGCCCCTTGACGCAGCAGAGGCAGGTCCCGTAGTCGAGGAGGCTCTCGGCGGAGCAGAGGCAGCGCTGGTTGCAGAGCCAGCAGGAGGGCAGGCTGCGGGCGGCCGTGCAGCGCGGGCAGCGGCAGCGCCCGCACGCCTCGCACAGCACCAGGTGCCCGTGCCCCGCCGCCGGCTCCGCGCCCTTCCGCGGCGACTCCTCGGCCTTCAGCTCAGCCCCGCGGGGCTGCGTCCGCACCAGAGAGTGCCCGGAGTGCGACGGCGTCAGGCTGCTCAGCAGGCGCTGCTCCGAGGCCGTGGTGCTCTGCGACACCGAGCTGGCCGTGCTCGAGTGGCTCAGGTGCGGCTGCAGCGGCGGCATCTGGTGCTGCTGGCTGTGGCTGCGGTGCAGGTCCTGGAAGGTGGAAGACGCCAGGCGGTCCTGGGACCACTCCTGCTTGTGCGGGGGCTGCGACAGCGAGGGGTTGGAGCGGGCTTGCTGGAAGCACGCTGCCGGTCTCTCCACGTAGTTGTTGCTGGCACGGATGGAGCGGATTTGGTCAATGGACAGCACCTGCTGGAAGTCCTCGGCGGGTGGGTCCATGGTCTCGTCACAGCTGAGTTCAGCCACGCTGGAAGAGAGCTGCATTTCCAGGAGCCGGGAGACCCTGCGGCATCAGGGCACATCTAAAGATCCTAAAGGATGGGGCAGGAAGAGAGAAAATATCCCTGTTACGTCCATCCAAATCATTGAATCACAGACTGCTTTGGGATGGTAGGGACCTCGAAGCTCGGCTCATTCCAGCCCCTCGCCATGGGCAGGGACACCTTCCACTAGAGCAAAGCGGGACACAAAGGCTGCCTGGAGAACTCCAAATGAAAGGATTTCCAGCAATCAGACCCGGAGTAGTTTGTGCCTGGGAACACTTAGGCTGGACACATCCCAAAGGAAGGGCTGTCGGATCTGCCCCTCGACCCTGGCGGGCACAGCCTCTCTCCATGCTTTTGAGCCTCTTGTGTCCTTCCAGAGGATTTCCCACCCCTCACCAGCACCTCCTTCTCCTTCCCCAGGGACCTGTGCTGGCCCTCTCTGGAGGAGGGGAAATGGGAAGCAGTGACTGATCCAGAGGCAGGACAGAGCTGGGAACAGCATCTCCCTCAGAGCAGGGGCTCTCTCTGCTTTGGAGGCTCCCAGCACACCCTGAGCAGCCTCCTGCTCTCATTCCCTGCACACACTGGGGGCACTGGGATGGGGAATCTGAGCACAAATTCTCTAACTCCAGACAGCAGCAGTGACAAATTAGAATCACTGAACTGGTGAAGCTGGAAAAGCCCTCCAAGATCAGCAACTCCAACCATCAACCACCACCATGTTCACCACTGAACCATGTCCTCAAGACCCACATCCACACTCTTTTTTAAACACTTCCAGGGATGAAATGGAGCCCTATGTTTGGCCAAGGACAGGACTATCCCACAGACTCCAAGTCCTGGTGGATTGCAGCATCCCACGACCCCATCCCCAGCCCAGGAGCCAATTTGCCCCCATCAGGAGCATTGGGAAGGTCAGGTTTCCCTTCAAACCTGGCACAGACACCAGGGAAGGCAGCCTTGGCCCAGGCAAGCCCTGTGGTGCCCCTCACACCACCCTGCTGTGCCTTTGCCGTTGTTTTGAGGACGTGGCCCCTCCTGGGTGGCAGTGCTGGCAGCAGAACCTGCCGTGCCCAGGAACAGCAGCACTGTAGTAGGTGAAGGGGCCACAGGTAGAATCTGCTCATGCAGCAGAGAGGGGCAGAGGGAAGATTGATTTTCATTAGCTAGGCTGACCTTGAGGAGCAGGGAAAAGCAAAGGCAACTTACTTTGACTGTTCAAGCAAGATCTCGCCTCTCCCATCCCCCTCTCTGGAAAGAAAAGGAAACTGATCTGCTCAGATTTGGGGTTTTCCCTCCTCCATGCAATTCCCGGTGTGGAAAAAGGCAGACAGTGAGGAGTCGCTCACCCAGGACACCCACAGGTGATTTGGGTACCCTTTTCCTTCACAGCAGTGCCAAGGGGAATTAGGAGGGCATGGCTGGCTTGGGGAAGGTTTGTGAGATGGGAAGAGGACAGAGGCAAAGCTCTTGTGGCTGTCACCTGCTGTCACCGAGCTCCTCACCTGGGAGGGTCTCACTAAAGCCCAGGCTGGGGATGTGAAGCCCCAGCACCCCCTGAAGAGGGAGAGCCCACCTCAGGCTGCAGCTGGGACTGTGCAGAGGGGAGCAGGGAGCAGCCTCAGAGCATCCCCACACCCCTCATGGCCCAGATCCTGTCGGGACGGGATCATTGAGAGAGCGATTCTGATTCCACCTGGGAGCAGCTGCTCACACCAGGTGTCCATCCCCACTCACCTGGCCCCAGCACTTGGTCATTCAGGCTTGGCCACTGAGATGAGCCCTGTGAGGGTCTCGGGGGCCTCCAGCCATGGGGAGAGACCCCAGAGAGGGTCCTGCAGCCACAGAGCCAACGGGGCTGCTGGCCCAGCACAGGCAGCCCCAATCCTCTGAGCACCTGGAGCTCAAGAGGCGTGAGGAGACCCCTGAGCCAGGCTGGGGCGGGAGGGACAGTGTGAGGAGGAACAGAGCCTGGGGGACATGGCCAGAGAGGAGCTGACCATCGGCTGTGCCGGGCACTCCAGATCTGGGGGCAGGGCTCAGACACAGCACCTTGAAAGGACATACCTTGGGAGCCCCCCCAACACTGGATCAGGGCCCAAATGCCCCCAGAACTGAGATTGCAAGGTGCAGGGATCAGACAGGGACCTAGGTTCACTGACTGGGGGATGTAAAAGTCCCTGTGGGAACGAAGGGGAGCTGAAGAGAACATCTGTGGGTCCTGCAGAGGGACTGAATGACTGGAGCTGGGACCCTGCTGGTTCCTTCTCCCCCATCCCCAAACAGCCCAGTGCCCCCCACTCCCTCCCAGCCCTCCCTGCTCCAGCCTGATCCCAGGGCTGCGATCAGTCCATATCCCAGCCCCACTGAGCCGGGCAATCCCGGAGCCCTGCTGCACCCCTCCCTGCCTACCTGCCTGCCTGGGGGACCCGGGGCAGCATCCCCCTAGCCTCCTCCTCCTCCTCACACCCTGCCTGCCAGGCGGGCATGCCAGCCCCGGAAACCGGGCCAGCTTTATGGCCACCACCAGCCTCAAACATATAAAGTTCGTGTGATAATGGGCCAGAGGAAGGATCGTAAAAGCAAATGATTTACAGGCTGGAGGTGGCTGCGAGCCGGGGGCAAGCGGCTCAGGGCGCCAGGTGGGAGAAAAGAGACCCCTTCGCCCTGTCTGGGTGCTGCGGGGTGCAGCGGGGCGCTGGGGGAGGCTGAGCCCCCGGTCCTGCTCAGCGCGCAGCCCACGCGGGGCTCGCAGCCCCTCCGCGCACACGCAGCCCCCGTGTCCCGGGACTCCCGGGCACCGCCGCGCCCGCAGCCCGCTCTCGGTGTGCGGGACACTCTCAGCGCAGCCCACGCGTGACTCGGACCCGCGGGCGGCCCCAGCCCCATCGCGCGCACCCCACGCGTGTGCAGGACCCCGATCGCCCCCCGCACGGAACCGCAGCCCGTGCGCACCCAGGGAGCCGCGGCTCACCAGTGCCCAGCAGCCCTCCCGCTCGGCCCACGCGTGTCCCTCCGCCGCGCCCCGCAGCCCACGCGTGTCCGCGCCGGGGACTCACCCCGCAGCCGCCGCCGGTCCATCGGCCCGCAGAGCCCGAGCGCGGCGGGGGCAGCCCCGGGGCGGAGCGGGGCAGCCCCGGCCCCGCAGCCGAGCCCCGCGCCGCGGGCAGCGGGAGCGGCGGGGGGGCCGCGCTCGGTGGGAACGGGAGGCTGGGCGGAGGGAGGAGGAGGAGGAGGAGGGATGGAGGGAGGAGGGAGGGACCTGGCGCTGCCCGGGAGCATCGCGCTCCCCCTCGCTCTGCGCTGCCTTCCCGGAGCTCTTAACGCTTTACCCAAGTGGCGTCATCCCTCTGAAATGGACTCGGCCCATTAGCGGCTCCGCAGAGCCCCGCAGCGCTCCCCAGGCGCCGCTGCCGCCCAGCCCCGCCGCGGGATGCTCAGCCGCTCTTTAAACGTTTCCGTCTGCCCCGGGCTCCGCGTCCCTCCCTGCGCCCCCGGGACGGCCCTTCCGTGCCCCGGGCCGGTGTTCCCCCTGTGCCCGCCGGGACAGCGCCCCTGGGGACACAGCAGCGTCGCGGGATGGGTGGGGGTCAGTGTGACACCGCGGGCAGGTCCTGTGGGGCTGGGCCGCAAAGGGGACGGCAGCGACTCCAGATCCATCACCTTGGGTTTGATCCATAAATCGCCGTGGAGCGGGCTCAGTCACCTCACAGAACTATGGAAAAGGTGGGAAAAGACCTCTAAGGTCATCGAGCCCAACCTTCTCCAGGCTCACCTCTGCCCAGGAGGCCCCCGGGACAGCGCGGGGCCATCCAGCTCCAACACTTCCCAAAATCCCAAAGCCACACCTGGATGAGCCCGGCAGAGACACCCTCGGCAGAGAGGCTGGGAACAGATTTTCCACCCTGAGACCCACAGAACCAGCCCACACACACCCCACTCTCCCACAAACAAAAAGCTTGAACTCAAGGTCCAAGCAGGACCCGGACTTTCCATTCCAGAGGTTCTCCCAAGTTGCTGCATGCCTTTCCCAAGTCCCTTGCTCTCCTGCTTTCGTGCCTGTGGCTCGGGAGCACCAGAGGTCCTTGTGACACTCCTCACCCCCACTTACAGTAAAGTAGACCTGGCTTGAGAGTCCCAAAGACATAAGGCCACCCTGATGACACTGAGCATCACCTGTGGGCCCCAGCAGAGCCCTCACCCTCCCTCCATTCCCCTCACCGCTTCCAGGGTGGTCACCCATTCCTTCTGGGAGTGCTCACCAGACGAGCAAAGCCACAGCCCCGGCTCGGGGAGGGCTCAAGAATCCATCTCAGACACGTGAAGGTGAAACCACCAAGCCCTCAGCCCCCCCAGACAAGCCCAGCAGCACGGGACCCCCTCGGGGCGGGCAGGTCCTCAGGCTGGATGGCAAACACAGGGTCTGAGTGTGTGAGAGCAGCGTGGGGACAGAGGGGAAGAGAAGGACCTGGAATAAGAGTGATAAATCCAGCTCTGCTGCTTGTGGCAGTAACAGATGAGGACAAACTGGGGTGATCCCACAGACCTCAGGGGCTCCCTCCCAGCTGATGCCAGCAGAAGCACTGGAATCCCCCCAGCTGGGGCCAGAGACTCCATTCTCCCACACGGTGCCCAGCTGAGCCTTTGCAGTCTCATTCTTAGGTATTTCTAGGCTGAGGGCTTCTCCATCTCCATGGGATCCCACCGGGGACACTCCTCCAGGAGTTTCTCCAAGAAGAACGAGTCCCTGACAGCATCCCTCAGCCTCGGCTCCAGCTCAGAGCCTTCAGCCCGAACCCCTCTGCTCCCACCGGCCCCTCCTCTTCTCCCCATCGCTCTCATTCCGTCTTTAAAGGCACAGAAGGGATCAGCGTTGCCCAATTCCCAGCCAGCCGGCTGAGAGCACCTGACTCCGGGGAGCACGTGTGATGTCCTCCCTCCCTCCCAGCCCCAATCTCTCACTCCCACCTTGAGGTGCCGGTGATTCAGGCTTCCCTCGCTGCCTCGCAGCATCCCAGCGCAGCCCGCGTCGTGCTCCGCCGGCGCCGCTTTATTCCTCACTGGCTGCCGAGGGAGGGCCGAGCAGGCATGAATGCAGAGCTCCGGGAGGAGTGGGAGGGTGGGAAGCACAGGGAGAGCAGCAGCCTCCCGGTGAGTTATTGACCACAGCACCGCTGGAGAGCAGGGCTGGGAACCCCAGGGCACTCGCAAAGCAGGGAAGTTTGGAGCCTCTCCCAAAGGAAGGATCTGGGATGGAGCCCCCCCTCCTCAGGAGGGGTTTTGGCTGCTGGGAGAGAGACGTGGATCTCCCTGATGAGCCACGGCATGGGAAGGTGTGAGACCTCTGCAGGTTTCTGGGCACCTCTCCCTGTGTGAGGGGTGTGGAGCAGGGACTGAGCCCCCTTCCCACAGCCCCCTCTGTGCCCCACTGCCCACCCCAGCTCCTCAGCTCACCTCTGGGACTGGTCCCACTCCTCATCCCAGTGGAAAGCCACCACCTTGAACACCACTGGGGTCCTGCCCAAAGGATGGGGAGAAGCAGCTCCTGAGTGTCCCATTTCCATTTGAGGCTCTCAGTGCATGTCCTGAGTGCAGCTGAGAGCACCAAGATGACCAAGGTGCACATCCCTGGGTTCCCAGCTCCAGCTGAGCCTGCTGGGAACAACAGGGCCCCAGCTCCTGTTGCAGACCCCTGCATTTGGAGAACCCCCATCCTCACCAATCCTCACAGATCATGAGCAATTTCTCCCTGCTTTGCTCTTCCCATTCCCCCTACACATCCCAAACACCCCCGAAACCATGGGGAGTCTCTCACTTTCATTTCCCTTCCCAAAAAGTGTTTCTCTACATCCACACCTTGGTCACAAATCCCAAGGAGCTCAGTCTGAAGCTTAGAGAGCTCAGTTGGGATTTTAAAACAATCAAGAGAGCTCAGCACCATTTTCCACACAGATTTTCCAGCTCCAGGCCTGGCTGTGCCCACAGTCAGACAATTCCAGGAATCAGCCCTGGAGTGGGCAGGAGAGCAGGATAACCCAGAGCAAGGCTGAAGCTGCCTGGTCTCTCCTGCTGCTGTTATCCAAGCTCGGGCTCAGGGGGAGGGTAATTCACCTCCAGACAGAGATGATGCAGGGGAGGGAGGAAAAAAAAGAGAGGAGAAAGAGAACACGCGATTCCCCTGATTCAATCAGCCAGAAACAAGGAGGTGCTGGTGCCCTCTAATTTGGAGATTCACAGATTTTAGGGCCAGAAGGGACCGTGATGCTCATCTAGCCTGACAGTCTGTATTATGTAAAAGCCACTTGAAGCCAGACAGTGCCACGAGCTTTTCAGAAGCAACAGCCAGCACTGGGGAACTTATTAAAGGACTGTGACTCTCCCGAGGTGGGGACATGTGGCTCCCAGCAGGCTGGGAGAGGAGGAGGCCAGGTACACCCACCCGGCTGGGCTTCGGCTGAACAGATGGCAGTGCTGGGGGAGAGGAAACATCATTTCCCTTCCCTGTCATGCAGCTCCTTCTAGCAGAAAGAGGGATAAGCAAGGAAAAAAACAACCTCTTCCTTGTGTTCTTCTTTTGAGTGTTGCCTAGTCCCTGGAAAGAAAAGAGGGATGCTGGCCCTGAGATGTTTTGTGCCCCCTTTGGGGTCAAACCCCACGGTTTGCAGTGTGGCCATGGGAGCTGAGCCTGCCTCTCTGGGAGCCAGGTCCGGAGCTCCGAGCTCAGCCTGCAGCAGCCGGAGGTGTAGTCATTGACTGCAATGAGAGTTTCCCTCTGAAGATGGAGCCAGGCAGCATAAAACATCTATAAAGCGCTCAGGATGCGTCCCTTAATGAGCAGAGATTGTAACACGCTGCCAGAGCCTGCCAGAGCTGCCCATTCTGCCGGGAGAGAGGAGCAGATTCTGCTGGGGAAGTGTTAAGTGGGTCCTGCTGACTCATTGATGCAGATGGTTCCGGCCCCGCGCCGAGCAGGAGCAGCAGCGTCTCCAGGGGATCTCCAGTGCCCCAGTGAGCCGGGATCGGGATCTGTCACCTCCCCCGGCTGGAGGGGACAGCAGGACAGGGCAGTGATTCCCGTGGCATGGCTCCCCAGGTGTCGCTGTGCAAGTGTACTGTCCCTGTGCTGTCCCTGTGCATCGTCAGCGTGAGGGTGGGCAGGCCCTGGCACAGGTGCCCAGAGCAGCTGGGGCTGCCCCTGGACCCCTGGCAGTGCCCAAGGCCAGGCTGGACAGGGCTGGGAGCAGCCTGGGATAGTGGAAGGTGTCCCTGAAGAGGATGGAAACCAGAGGATCTTTAATGTGCCTGCCAACCCAAATCATTCCATGGTTCCGTGATCTGTGGGCTCCCCACACTTCCACAGCAGCTCTTCTTCCACAGGACACATTTGTCCTGATGAGGCCCCTGCCCGAAGGCACATTCCCCTCCCAACAGAGAACACAGACTGACCCCAGCAGTGCTGGCTCCAAAGGTGAGGCCCCGACCTGAGCTCCTGGGAAATGTGAGCAGGGTGGGTGAGGAGACACTGGGTTACAAAGGGATGGGCAAAACAGGCATTTCCTTGCTGAGGAATTGCTAACTCCATCTTCTGGGAAGTGTCCAGACACTGTTGTGCCTGTGGTACAACTGTGGAGCTGGATCCTGCCCAAACCCCACTGCCACATCCCTGTTAGGGGGAATCAAGTGACAAAGGACTTGCACCCTCCAGACCGTTAATGTCCCCAGAAAGCCCTTGGAGAACGGGTTCCTTTGCCAAGTCACACCCTGCCTTGGCAAGACATGTTTCTCACACAAGCTGTGCCTTTGTGGCACCTTCACCCCTCCCCTCATGGAGACACGATGCTCCCATAGTGTCTTTTCTGTCCCAAGCCCTCAGGGCCCTCTCTCTCCTGGATTCTGTGCCCTGTGCTCCCCGTGATGCTCCTCAGGAGGTCCCTGATCATTGCTGGGAGCAGTCACCACTCAGTGTTCCAAGTCTCCTTCAGGCTCTCCAGACTGAACTCCACTACAGGCACCACGTGCACCAGGTATCCCACATGTCCCAAATACTCCAAACGTACCAGGTATCCCACAAACTCCAGGGATCCCACATGTCCCAAATACTCCAAACGCACCAGGTATCCCACAAACTCCCGGGATCCCACATGTACTAGGTACCTTACATATCCCAAATGTCCCAGATGCACCAGGTACGCCATGTGTACCAGGGATCCCACAAGTACCAGGCATCCCCTGTATCCTAGGGCTTCCTTTCTGGAGGGGCACCCCTTGGAGATTCTCTCCCAAATCTGCCCTAAACCAGGACACCCTGTACTCCAGGTATCCCACATACACCAGGTATCCCATATGTACCTGGTATCCTAAATGTACCAGGTATCCCATGTCTGCCAGGCCATCCCAAGTGCACCAAGGATCCCACACACCCCAGGATCCCCCCTGCTGGTGTTCCAGGCTGCTCAGCTCTCCCTAAACCAGCTGATCCATCCACACTGCAGCTCTCCCAATCCCTGCTCCCTCCCAATCCCTGCACACCTGTCCCGAGCATCCTCCCTCACCTGGGCACCATCCTTCCTGCTCCCACATCCCATGGAGCAAAACCTCCTCCCCAGGGATGGATGGGAGGGGCTGGGGGGAGGCAGCTCCCCCCAAATTCTGTGCCTCCAGCACTTCGAGTCCCCGTTTCAATGTCACTTTAACTCGGGCCCGCGTGTGCCGGGAGCAGGGCTCCGTATTAAATTGCCAAGCCGGTCACATGCTGCTGGGATTTGGCCGTAGCTAAGCAGCACCGCCCCCGCAGTCACTTTTTTGGCTGGTGACTCCTCTGCTCGGCGTAAGGCAGAGCCGGCAAAGAATAGGAGAAACCGGAGGGGGAAGGAAATAAATAAATAAATAAATAAGAGAAAACCAGGCGAGTCATTGTGAATGTCAGGAGCTCCTCGGCTGCGGGTGTGACAGCGATCCTCCCCCTCCAAATTCGCTCCGTGTGACAGCCAAAGAGAGGATTTCATTAGGATCTGGTAGCAGGCTATTTTCAGAGCTGACATCCTACCCACGGCTAAAAATAGCCGGTCCCCTCCACGCAAACCACAGTTTCTGTTCTTTCAAACTTTAATAAACCCTGGTGAGGCTCAGACCTCCCCTTCTCCCCTCACTTTGCTCCCTTCCTTGCTCCGTTCCTTTCCATCATTCCTTGCCTTCCCTGCTCTCCACCGCTCATTTACCAGGTGTCCTCTTTCCTCCAGCCCGGTTGCTGGTACCAGAGTGGAGATGGAACTGTCACCGTGGCAGGGCTGGGGTCACCTCCTTCCCAAAAGCACATCCTGCACCCAGCTCGGAGCTCTGGGAGGCCAGGCAGGCACAGAGGGATTGAGCCCCACGAGATGCTGCCAGGCACTGGCAAGGAGCATCCCTCTGGAGCCTGGAGCATCTCTGTGGAGCCTCAAGCACCCTTCTGGAGCCTCCAGAACCCCTCTGGAGCCCAGGATGCTCCAGGGAGGGACCACCCGCTGCCCCAGGGAGAATGCTTGGTGCTCGATGCTCATGTGGAGCACCTGATTTGGCGCCTGATGCTCATGTGGAGATGATCCCAGGATCATTTCAGGATCATGGAAAGGATCCCAGGGCTCATGACTGGTCTGGGCTCAGGGAGTCCCAGCATGAAATTGTCCCACCTGTAGAGAGCAGCTCCAGCACTTGGTCACAGTCACTTCTGAGAGAGCTCTCCTGAAAACCCTGCCTAGCCTAAAAACCAGGTCCCAAAAACCCTGTCCTGCTGTCCCTCCCTCCCCAGGGCCCACAGAGCCACTGCAGCCACTGCTGCTGCTGCTGCCCCCTCCCTGAGGGGCTGCTCACAATTCCCTCCCTTCATTAGCTCTGCCACCCCTGGGGCAGGTACAGGTATTTATAGCCAGCACCTACCCCCCACTCCCAGCTCTGCTACAGACAACACACATTAAAGTCTTTCCCAGGCTCTGCTTGACACCAACCCAGCTTGGTGATTTAAAAATCCCACAGCTTGGAATAACCAACCTCTGCAGAGACCTGCTGCACTCAGTGAATGCATCCTCCCTGTCACAGCTCAAATGTCCCACCTCCCCCTGGTCCCAGTCCTAAACCTTTCACCCCTCTCAGGTCCAAACAAAATATCTCATCTCTCCCTGGTCTCAGCCCCAAATCTCCCACCTTTCCCTGGCCCAAGTCCCACATCTCCCATCTTTCCTTGGTCCCAACTTCAAATCCCCCACTTCTCCCTGGTCCCAATCCCAAATCCTCCACTTGTCCCTGCAACCCAGCCCAGCAGAGCCTCAGCAAAGGCTGTGGCCATTTGGGCTCTGTTGGTCTCAGGCTGGAGCAGATTCATCAGGAGACACCTCCCCTGCTCATCCCATTTCCCCAAGCAGCAGGGACCAGATCCATGCCCGCCAGCTCAGAGAATGCCCGGGGAGCCTGGCGTGCAGGACCCGGCAGGGCGGGTGGGCACAGCCTGGCACAGCACGGGCACATGCAGGAGGATGGAGCCGGTGCCACCGGCTCATCCCGCGCTCCGCTCGCCTTCCCCTGCGCCGCGGCCCTCCGGACCCCTGGCCGCCGGCCAGCCAGCCATTTCCTGGTAATCTAATAGCTGCAGCAGATGAACTGAAAATGCATTTCCTGCCACCGTGCTGTAAAATTTTTATTAATGTAAGGAGAGAAGGCAGCGCTGGCTCCCAGCGCCCGGGGCCGTGGCGGGCGGAGGCCGGGGGGGCTCGGTGGGGCCGGGGGCTGCAGGGATGGCAGCAGTGCCCTGGTGATGCTGTGGGAACGTGGGCAAACAGGGAAACTGAGGCACGGGCAAGGGAAGTGCCTTGTG
This sequence comes from Ammodramus savannarum pratensis, assembly GCA_020466415.1. Classification (NCBI taxonomy): domain Eukaryota; kingdom Metazoa; phylum Chordata; class Aves; order Passeriformes; family Passerellidae; genus Ammodramus; species Ammodramus savannarum. The sequence continues at coordinate 17,999,112 of JAHXMQ010003489.1, forward strand.
TGCAGGTAAAATGGGGCAGCAGGCCCCCAGCTGCCTCCTCAGGGTGACAGACCGGCTTGGCACTGAGACACCACAGAGCTGTGTCCTTGAACTGTGCCTCGGGAGCGCTGATGCTGAGGGTGCCTCGTGCTTGTCCCCTCGGGGAGGATCCCGGCAGCACAGGCACAGTCTGGAGGGATGGATGGAGGCGGGGAGAGAGGGGCCAGAGTGCCCTGGCAGATGGGCACCACAGCGGGAGCCCTGCCACACATCCCTGCCCACATCCACACACAGCTCATCCTCCTCCCGCCTGGCTCCGTGGCCTGGGCTGACCTTCCTGGCTGGCAAAGCGACATCCCAGCTAAAATGCTCCATTAAGAACAAGGAACAGCCTGGAGCAGCCAGTAAATGGTGACCGCGGGCCCTGATCTGGCTTGGGAGGGAGCAGAAGCGGCTGCCAAGGGGGAGCAAGGTGCCAGAGCTGGGACACGCCTGTCCCCGTTTCTGTCTCCACACAAGATCCACAGTCCTCAGGGGCTTTGAGAAGGACCCTGAGGGCCAGCAGCCAGCTCAGCACAGCCTCCCCAGCCAGCCCAGCCCCTGTCCCTCCAGGGGGTGACATCCCTGTGGCCACAGGAGCGGCAGCCCCAGGCCCGGGGGCTGGAGCCGTGCTGTGCTCGCTGCCTCTTCCCACCCGGAGCCTGCTGCCTGCACCGAGGCAGAGCTAAATTGGAAAAACACACACAATGACCTCTTGTGGAATGTAGTATGAATATTTGATAGCTCTAATGTAATCATATCCAATCGATACCGGCAGGAATATCTCCCCACCACTCCCTGAGCTCTCACTCTGCCCTGTCCCTTCCTCTCTCTCCCTCTCTCTGCCTCGCTCTCCCTTTCATTAATGCATTCTGCATTTTACATTATTTATTAACTTCCTTCCTTTTTTTTATTTAGAAAAAATAAATTAAATAACCGTGGTTATCTCAGACCCTCCTGCCTCAGGCTTTTGGGCCAGGCAAAAACTTTTCTGACCTCCTGTCCCCTGCTCACCATTTCCTCTGCTGGCACAGAGAGGCTCCCCCATGGCCAGGACACCCTGACACCTCATCCCTCTCTGTTCCCCAACATCTCCCACCTCCACTTGGGTGCCTGGAAGCCCCCAAATCCCCCAGGAATTTCCACCCATTGCATAAAGATGACAAGCATGGAAGGAGCTCCCTGAGGGGCTGCCAATGCCTTGGAGGGTGAGGGTCTCCAGCCAGGGCAGAGGGGGGATCTGCTCCTCTCTCCAGAGGGGCAGAGGATTCCCTGTTACCTCCAGCTGGCTCTGGAGGAGAGGGAAGAGTCAAGCCATGGTGATCCCATGCTCCAGGGTCTCACACATCCATCTCATGCTTCCCAGGAAAAGCATCTTTCAAGAGAGGCATCAGGGCTCTGTTGGAGATGGAGGGGTGACATCCGTGTCCCCCCAGCTGCCACTGCTTCCCAAGACACCATGATCCACAGCACCTTCACCAGGAATCATTCTAGGAGGCTGGCAAGAGGGCGAGGATCCAGTCTCAATGTTGGATGTAGCTCCTCTCCCACTGCTGGTATCCCAGACAATTTGGGGGGACAGTGGGATTTCAGCTAGGAAAAGGCTTGAGAAAATCACAGGCTCCTTGGGGACACCACGTCTTGACCCACTGGGGTCAGTTTGAGGGAAGGAAAGGACTCTTCATGCTCAAAGCAAGGCTGAAGCTTTCCTGCTCCCCAGCTTCCAGAGCAATCCCATGCAGGAGCTGCATTTCCCACCCCTGGATCTCATCAGCCGGGGCTGCCCGGGGCACAGGGAGGGAAGAGCCACCCGTGTCTCACAGAAACAGGATGCAGTGCTGGTGATGGGGATGGGGACACTTGGGGATGGGGACAGCCCTCCTGACAACTCCCTCAGGACCCTTGGAGTGCCAGCACTGCCACCCTTGTGTCACCACCGCCCAGCTCCCCCCACGGCCGGGTTTTGCTGACCCAGGGAAATCGATAGCGGCTGTCTGCCGGGGGCCAGCCCGAGGGGAGGGGACGGGCAGAGAGAGGGGCTGAGGCAGGGAGGAGATGGAGAAGGTGCAGGGGGACCCCAGGGACACGAGGAGAGGCAGCAGAACCGCGTGGTGGGAGGAGGTTTGGATGGAGGAGACCCTGGAGCAGTTGTCTCCCACCCTGGAGGATCCCCCTGGGGGTGCAGCCCCCTCCTCCCGGCCCGGAGAGCCCGGGCTGCTGCCGGAGCCGATGGATCCACAGAGAGCCTGTCTGATGCGGATCGCTGAGTGACCCTGCGGAGCCGGCAGGGAGAGGAGGAAGTGTAGGGAAAGAGCTCCAATTAGCAGCACCGAGGCCGTATTTTATCCTCTGGAACAGGTCCCGGGCCGGCAGGCAGAGAGCCAGGGCAGGCGCTGGGGGGCACCTGGCCCAGC
>JAHXMQ010003489.1:18008510-18076235 GCA_020466415.1 Ammodramus savannarum pratensis
AAAAAACTGTTTATTCAACAGGCAAAGCATTCACCCGCACAAAAAAAAATGAACAATATTAAACAATAAAACCTCTTGCTGCTCTGAAGAGATGACCAAATCAGAAAGTCCCCATCTGCAGTAGGACTCCTGAAAGTGGAAGAGCAACAAGTACCAATTGCCACCTCAACAGTGCACCACTGACTTCTGTTTCATTCTAACAGCAAAGGTAGGCCAGGACTAGCCACCTGGAGCTCCAGTCCATGCACCACCATGGTTTAGGTCAAGGTGGGTCATTCATGCTGGGTGACATCAATCTTTTGCATGGGATTGTGCTGGATAGGTCATTCATTTTGGGTTGTGTTGGGCCAGTTAGGTTAGGTCATTCCTGTCAGGTTAGATTGAGGTGGGTTTTCCATGTTGGATTAGGTTGGACATTCATGTTATGTTGGGTCATTCCTGTTGGTTTGGGCTATTTGTTGGGTTGGGGCATTCATGTTGGGTCAGGGCGATCATCTTGGGTTGGATAATTCATGCTTGGTTGGGTCATTCATGTTGGGTTGGGGCATCCATGTTGGGTTCCACTGGATTGGTTGGGTTGGATTTTGCTGGATCATTCATGTCAGGCAGGGGCGAGGTGGGTCATTCATTAAACTGTTCCAACACCCACAATGATATTTTTCAGAACCTTTGCCCTACAAACTATTTCCAGGAACATCTCCTTGGCTCAACCACCCTTGGTTCCTGCTGCTTTTGTGGAAATTGCCACAAGATTTCCTGGAAAACATGAACTCCCTGTCCTAACCTTGTTCAGAAATATCCCCCACACGCAGAGAGAAATCTCCATGTGCCCTGCACGTCATCCTAAGCTCTGCTTGACATCAGCACCACCAAGGCCACTTCCAAGAAATCCTGGGGTGGGGAAGGGGGACGGATTTCTTGCACGACTCCACGGAGCAGGCCCAGGGGAGGATGCACCTGTAGGATCCGGAGTCTTTTTCCTCTGCGCGTGGCCACGGGAGCCCCTTGGTGTGGGAGCAGATGGCAGGGCCTGGCAGGGCCTTTCCCAGGCACGGGGCTAATTCCGTATCCCCTGCCGGATGCGGGATCTCGTCACCAGCACCCTCTGGACAAGGGAAGAGCATTGTGTGGGCTGTTGCTTTTTTTAAAGCCGTTTGTGACCTCGGGAGCAGTGTTTGAGTGAGGAAGGAGGGGACAAGGGGGAGGGCAGAAAATTCCCAGATCCCAGCTCTCCCTGGGAAATCCCCAGAAAGTTCCCAGGCACTTTCTTTCCCAGCCCATGCATTCCTACGTGCTGAGGCCAAGCAGCAGGTGCATCCCAGAGTGCTGGGCTCCTGGGGGCACATGGGCCTCCTCCAAGAGGACCTCGGCACTGCCTGTCCCTCTCCCACGGGACCCTGTGGGGCACAGGAGCAACCACAAATCCCAGTGAGCTCCAGAGACCCCCAGGCTCCACACTCGAGGAGAAACAACCCCGTGAGCTTAACCCACGGGCCATGCCAGTGCTGCTGCACTGCCCATCCCAAAGGCAGCCAGTGGGACACCACGGAAGGGGGATCCCCCTCCCCAGAGCCCCCAGAGCTCCCAGCCCAGCCCTTCAGCTCAGGCTCGCTTGGATCCTGTTTGCTCGCATCCATCACTTCCATCGGGAACACGCCTGGATCCCACGGGCACCCAGTGAGTCCCTGCTCATCCGAGGGGCTGTGCCCGGGCACGGAGGGAGCAGGGCCCGGGTTTCCTGCCAGGAAGGACCGAGGGACAGGCGACAGGCGCTGCCCGAGCACGAGGCTGCTCATCGCATCCGCTGCCTCCTCCCGGGAGCCGGTACCGGGGCACGATCGCACCCCGGGAAGGGCCTGTGACAAATTCTCATGGAGGCCGGGATGCCTTTGCCGTGAGCTCACCCAGTGACTAACTTGTTTATCTCCCGCGGGAGCTGCACCGAGGTTTTGGGAAGCAGCAGATCCCCGACAGCTCCTCTGCCTGTTCCAGGCGCCGCCCCCACCCCTTTCCTGAAAAACACTCGGAAATCAGGAATCCGCGGTGGCACCAGCGCGTCCCCTCGCTGCCAGGACAGCGACAGCGAGCGACTCCTCTGCCCCCATAACCACGGCAGGGAACATGGAAAGAATCAGAACACCTGGATCTTGGAAAACCAGGCGTGGAAATTCCGGCACAGCACTGGGGAGTATCTCCAGTGCTTCGCTGGGCCGGTTTGGTTGCACAGGTACCGGGGAGGCGCCGCTGAGACCTCATCCTGCCCCATTCCCTGCCCAGGGAGGCGTCAGCACGGTCAAGCACAGAGCAGGATGTCCCTAGAATGTCCCTTGGATGTCCCCTGTTCCAGGCCAGTTTAGATGCGGCTTGGAGGAATCTGAGATAGTGGAAGGTGTCTCTGCCCATGGCAGGGAGTTGGAACGGGATGAGCTTTAGGGCTTCTTCCAACCCAAACCATTCTGGAATTGTCTGTGTCTGACAGGTTCATCCTAATCCCCAGGTAACCACTCCCAGTGCTCCTGTGTCCCCACGTGTCATCCATTCTCCCCAGTGCCACCTGCCGCTCCCAGTGCCGACTCTGGAGCTTTTTCTGATCCACCAGCTCTGTCCCTGCCGGTGCTTCGTGCTGCAGAGCAACCCGGAGCTCCAGGGACTGGAGCCACTGCCCCGAGGGTCCCGGCGGGTCCTCCCCGCGCTGCTCCGGGGCATCTCCGGGGCTGGGAACGCCCTCCAGAGCGGCAGCGGGAGGGCAAGGTCGGGCGGGCTGCGGGGCCGGGGGTGGTGGAAGGGCCCGAGGGGCGGCGGTCGCCACCGCCGGGCCAAGGCAGCCCTCCAGCGGGGACCCGCCGCCTGCCCGGCGCGCACGCCAGTGTGCCGGTTTGGATGAAAATCAGCGCTTAGTAACCCAAAAGGGGATATGTGTATCCCCGGCACCGCACCGGCTGCAGCGGGGCAGGACGGGGACAGGGACGGGAGCAGGGAGGACAGTGACGGGGAAGGGGTAGGCAGGGACAGGACAGGGGTAGGAGCAGAGAAAGGGGCAGGGACGGGGACAGGGATGGGGCAAGGCAGGGACAGGGACGGGAACAGAGATGAGGACAGGGACGGGGACAGGGACAGGGATGCGGACGGGGCAGCGCCGCCTCTCGCTGTCCATATGCCCGCCTGCCCGCCAGGGGGCAGCACTCCGCAGCGCCGCTCCGTGCCCGAGCCCGTCACGGCCGGCGCTGTCCGCGGGCTGGCGGCACCCGCGCGTCCCCGTGGGGCGTACGCCGCGCTCCATCCCCTTCCCCGAGCTCCGTGCCGCCTGCGGCGCTTCGTCCCGCGGCCTCCCGGACCGGAGCGGCCGCCGGAGCCACGGCGTCTCCCGGGGCGGCCCCGTCGTGTCCCAGTCCTGTCCCGCTTGCCGCCTGCCCCGTCCCGCCGCGGCTCTATGGTTTGCGGGCACTCTGCCCTGCCGTCTCTATGGCGGCGGCGGCCCCGCCCCGGGGCGGCCTGAGGCGGCCCCGGCCCCGCTCCCGATCCGGCCCCGCCGCTGCCTGCGGGCTCTGGGGCCCGGCAACGCCGCTCTGAGGCACCGGGGCCGCGCCGGGACAACGGGGAGCCGCCGAGGTGGGTCGGGGTCGCGGTGTCCCCCGGTCCCCCGAGCTCGGAGCGGGGCTGGTCCTGCCCGCGGGGCTCGGGGGCTGCGCTTGGGCCCCCTGGGAGAGGGACCCGTTTGCGCAGCTTTTTTCCTTTTTTTTTTCCCTCTTTCCAGGGTCCCCCATACACCGCTTCCCTCGGGCAGCAGCGGCCGATGTGGGAAAGCTCCGAGCGGCGCTTTCGGCCTGGTGGGCGCAGGGAGGCGGAGGAGGGGGAAGGAGCGGCGGAGAGCCCGGGGCAGCGGCGCTGACCCTGCGGAACCCCCTCGGCCTGAGCCCCTCGGCTGAGCCCCTCCGCCATCCCTTCAGCATCCCGAGCCCGCCCGAGCCGCGCTCCGCCGTCCCGCAGCTCCGCCCGCCGCTCCAGGGTCCCAGGTAATGCCAGCCCCGGGCTCACACGGGAATTACGGTCCCAGCGAAAGGGAATGAGAGGCTGCAGCTCGTGGGCAGAGCTGTTCTCCATCATTCCCTGGAAAAACACAACCCCTCCCTGCCCGGGAGAGCTGCCTGGCTCCTCTTTGCCCGGGCAGAACTCCGAGCATGGAGTGATTTAGCAATAGGAGTTTATTGGAGTAACTCTCTGGGGGGGTTCTACCATCAGGGCTGGCTGCTTTGCTGGAAAAAAAAGCAGAATTAGAACTTGTTTGTGTTGAGCTGTGTGGCCTGGGAAGGCTTTGCCTGGGAGAAATGCAAACAGAAGGGTGGAATAAGGTTCTGGGAATGGGGCCTGCCATCAGGTGGTCAGTGTGAAACGTGGGGTGAGCACATAATTCCCTTTGCTTCCAGGAAAATGAAGTAGCTGTGAATCTGGCAGTGCCTGGGATGTCTTTATTAGCTCCTTAATTTCATTGAAATCCCATGTGGGGAAGGGCTGGAAGAGGAATCTGGTTCCTGACAGCTGAGATCTGATGGAGTTGTCTGCAGGGTAAGGGCAGGAGCTCAGCAGGGAACAGCCAGTCTGCTTTTTGTCTCTGTGGTAATTAATTGTAATTAACCAAGTCAGCTAAGGCTGTTAAACTCTGCCTGTGTCCTGTCCAAGAGGTGCTGCCATCCTGGGGGATCTGGTTTGTCACCTGGGCTTGTGCCCTTGGCTGCTCTGGCTCTGGCAGAGCCCTCAGGGCAGCTCAGCCTTTGCAGAATTTCTCTTTTTCTTGGTGTTCCTTCACTGCAGAGAGAACTGCCAGGTTAAAGGATCCCAGAGGATCAAAAGCCAAATTCCTTTCCCACACTTTGGACTGTTGTGCTTCTGACAGCTCCCTGTTCCATATGGAACAGAAACCTTGGTTCCAGCCAGGTGCTTCCAGAAGTAAAAACTGAGTGAATGTGAGCAGCTGAATGTTTGAGGTGTTTTTCATGGAAAACACCTGGGTTTTTTTGTTGTTTTTGGTTTTTTTTTCAGAGGAGCTGGACAAACAGGCTGGAAGGGCTGGAGCAGGGCAGGGAGGGCAGCAGGGTCATCTCATGCCCTGGAGGGTTTGGCTAAAAGCTGGTGAAAGCCTCCAGGTGTGTGGGTTTTTCCTTTCTTAGATGTTCCCATTGCTGAAACTATTTGGTCACTCATTTTTTCACCACTTCCTTTGCCCAGAATGGGGACTGTGGCTTTTTCTCACAGAGGTTAAACCCAGTTTTGTTTCCTTGAAATGTTTCTTGTGAGACAAACTGTGATGTTAGGGTTAACCCCTGTGAAACCCAGCCTTCCTTTCTGCTCCTTCCACAGCATCTCCTGCCCTTTCCCTCCAAAGACTGATAAGAATTCCTCAAATCACAACAGATTTGAGGTTTCTGCTTTTCCCTCCAGCACTGTTCTCTCCTTCACCCTGTGGGTCCTGTGTCACCCACCATGTGTGTTTATGCACTGAGCATTTAATTTCTGCTCCCTCCTGCCCTTTCTCTTCGAATTCTGAGGGAAATCTTGTCTGGAATTCTCTCATTTCACTGCTGCCCATGTGTCTGGACCACATAAAGCATAAAGGTGAGGTAGCAGGAGGTGCAGGAAGAGAGTTTGCTGTTCATGTAGCTCATCCAGCTGTTAGCTCTGATGAAACAACAAAAATTATAAATCCTCCCTAATCATACAGATGTTTGGGGAGTTTAATGCCTCTTAGGTTTAGTGTGTCTTGGAAAGGTTGAGTTTAAGGCTCTCATTGGGCTGCCTGGGGTGTTTTTTTCCAGGAAGAGCAACACGAGATCTCCCTGATTAGGTTTAATTATCTGGGTCACTTCCCATTACCTGTGTTAATTTCCTTCTCAGTTTTGATATTGGCAGAGGAGGAGATCAAAGAAATGTGTGTGTAAGGACCAAACTAAGGCTGGAGCTGGCACAGGCCATGTGCTGATGGATTTGTGGGTGAGACTTTTCCTGGCATTTTGGGTCCTGTGTGTGTGTGTGCAAGCAAGATTCCTTGTTTAGATTCCTTGTTTTCTTCCCCTCACTGGGATAGTGGATCCAAAAGCCAAACTGGACAGACTTTCTCTCTCTCAGATAAGCTTGGTGAATTGTTGGTTCAGGGATTTAAATAATTTCTTTAAGATTTTAAAGCTGATAAAAATCAGGGGCAGCTCCTGGGTTTTGTAGCTGTAGATTTTCTTCTCTTGGTTATGAGATTTGTGTGTCAGATGAGGCTCATTCCTCTTCCTGTAGCAGATTTTCAAAGCTGGGCAGCAGGAGCAGAATATCTTGGAAAAGGAGGCTGGAGCCTGGGGGTTTGGTCTCTTCTCCCAGGTAACAAGGGATAGGACAAGAGGAAACACCCTCAAGCTGTGCCAGGGGAGATTTCATTGAATGTTGGGAAAATTTCTCATGGAAAGGGCTCCATGGCTGAAGTGTGTCAGTGTGCCTTCATCTCAAACCTTCTCTTCAAAAACATTCCCACTTTTTCTCCCTAGGGATGTCTGCATTCTTTTATCCCTGCTTAACAAGTTGCTGCTGGGAATGTGGCACCTCTGTGGATTTGGTTGTTATCAGCAGCTTTTGAGGTCTCTGCAGAGCAGCAGCAGCTTGGACAGCCAGAGCTCCAGTGCCTGGACTCTCCAGATAAGGAAATGAAGGAAAATCAGAAGTCTAGGATAAGAAATGCTTTCTGAGCCTGTGTCTTATCCAGAGAGACCACATTTCAGTGCACTTCAAAGTGCTGTTAAAATCCTGCTGGGTTTAGACCTGGCCCCCAGAAATTCACAAACATGACAGGCATTTAGACTGAGGCATCATCTCTTAAAACTTGTCAGGTTTTTGCCCTTGCCCTTTGCACTGAAGAGTTGTTACAAATTTCCCTTGGAGAAATCGCCTTCTACCCTCTATCCTAAAATTAATCACGGTGGTTTCTCCTTCGTGCCCGCTGTGTCCTTCACCAGCAGCAGAGATCTTCCTCCTCCTCCTCATTGTTTTGCCTGCTTTTTCTAGAACTGGCCTAATTACCAGATTCCTCTGTTATTGCTTCCCTAACCAAGGTCACTTTGCTTTCCCGATTGCTGCAGTTCCATCCAGGAATGGTGAATTCAAACTGGGAATGCTGGAGGGGGGACAAGACCTTCAGAGATGAGGCTTTGCCATTGTTCTGCACAAGATGAGGCTTTGCCACTGTTTTGCATGTTGAACACAGCTGTCTCTCCTGGATTGGCTTTGCCTGGTAAATCATGGAATGCCTTGGGTTGGAAGGGACCTTAAAGCTCATCCCATTCCAGCCCCTGCCATGGGCAGGGACACCTTCCACGAGCCCAAGTGGCTCCAAGCCCCTGTGTCCAACTTGGTCTTGGACACTTCAGGGATTCAGGGGCAGCCACCGCTTCTCTGGGCACCCTGTGCCAGGGCCTGCCCACCCTCACAGGATCCTGGTATGTCCTTTGTGTCTCCTCAGGGCTGTGTCCTGCTGTGGTTTAGGACACAGTGTCACATCCAAGTCCCCTTGTTGCCTCTCTGCTGACTGGCAGGATGTGGTGCCAGAGGCTGGCGTGGCTGCTCCGGGGCCGGCGTGGGAGCACCGGACGTCGCTGGCCGTGGCTGCCCCGGGTCCCCGGGCCCATCCTGGCTGTCCCTGCACGCTGCCACCCCACAGCCCCAGCGTCCCCCTGCTGTGCCTGGCAGCTGCACCAAGACCATCTTGGTAGGTGCTGGGTGAGGGTGCTCCTGCTCTGCCCGGGGACAGCAGGGAGGGATTCCCCCCTTGTTCCATGGGATGATGTGTGCTTTCCTTCTGAAATAGCCTGCAACAGAGGGATGCACACTGGGGGCTGTTCCATGTGCCCTGCTGGAATTCCCAAAGGCAGGATGGAGCAGCCTTGTCTTCTATGATAAGTGAGGCACTGCTAAATAAGTAATCAAATCCAGGGATTCCTGAACAAAAACTGTCTGAGCCGTGCCCTGTCAGGCACCATTTCTGTGCGATGCTCAGGCTTTCCCTGGCACTGCCCACTCAGCTCTGGTGTGTGCCCACCTCTGCTGCCCAGCCTTGTTCTGGGTTGGCAGCTGAGGCCAGTGAGATCTCAGTACTCTGAGTCACTTGCAAGCAAAGGGAATTGTTCAGCATTTTACACAGTGGCTCCAAAGCAAAGGAGCCAGGCCTTTGATAAAATCCTCTGCCGGGTCTTCCTCTTGTGACAATTTATGTCAAGGGATACCACTGCATTCCCTATAGTTGGGATGATACAGTGTGGGCTCTGGGCTTCAATTCTTGGCTTTGTTTGTCCTCCCTGTTGCCCCAAAGCCTCCTCTGCTCCCGTCCCTGGCAGAGCTGAGGTACGGCAGCACCGTGATGCGCCTGGATTTCGTGTGGCTGCGGGACCACTGCCGCTCCGCCTCCTGCTACAACGCCAAGACCAAGCAGCGCAGCCTGGACACGGCCAGCGTGGACCTGGCCATCCAGCCCCAGGCCGTGCGCGTGGACGAGACCACACTCTTCCTCACCTGTGAGTCCTGAATGCCTGTGCCTGCTGATGGACAGCACTACCCCCAGGTCTGCCTTGCTGGGAAGACACTGAGCTGTGAGCAGGTTTTAGGCACTGCTGTCACTGTAAGCACAGCTCTGCATCAAAGTGGTGTAGGATTCCTGCCCCAGCCCTTCTTGTGTGTATGCAGTGCCTGGGTTGGTCAAACTGCCCCAGCAGTGCAGGTGGTGAACAGATGGGGCATGACATGGTTGCTTCTCTTTTACTTCCCTGTTCTGTGTGAGCAGCTGTCAGCCCTGCTCACCATGCCTGTTCTCTGTCCTTTCTCCTCACTTTCCCAGCTGCTTTCTTCCTTTTACTTTTATTTGAGGGCTTGACTTCAGGGTTTTGATTGTCCTTGGAGGCCTGTCAACAAAAGCCAAAACCACTGCAGATGCAACAGTTAGCTGGGAATTTGGAGAGGGTTTCAGCAGCTGCCCTGAATTTGGAGTTGTGGCAGCAGTGGTAATACCTTTAGGACTTGTGGCCTTTCAGGTCATATTTTGGATGGCAGCAGGGTGCAAAGGACCCATCCCCAGCCAGGTGACAAGGGTGAGGCCTGTCCTGGGCTGACAGGTGCCACGATGTCGGGCTGGGCAGTGGGATTTTGGTGACTCTCCTTTGTCCCTGTGCCAGGGCCGGATGGACACGTGACCCGGTACGGGCTGGAGTGGCTGGCCAGGAACAGCTACGAGGGGCAGAAGCAGCAGGTGATGCACCCCCGGATCCTCTGGAATGCTGAGATCTACCAGCAAGCCCAGGTCCCCTCCATCGACTGCCGGAGCTTCCTGGAGACAGACGAGGGTCTGAAGGAATTCCTGCAGAACTTCTTGTTGTACGGGATTGCTTTCGTGGAGAATGTCCCTCCCACCAAAGAAGACACAGAAATCTTGGCAAAGAGGATCAGCATAATCAGGTATCTGGGCTATCCTGGGAAGGATAAACTTGTTTCCTTTCCGTTTGGAAAGCTGCTGCCTCCTTGTCCTGTGTTTTGTGTGGCATGGCCTGGTTTGCAGACAAATGCTCTGACTGCTTCCCTGGGATGGAGGATCCTACTGTGGGATCCACCCTCCTTTATGGAAGAGCTGTGAATCACACAGTCATTGAGCTGCCCCTAGAGCATCCCATGACTTTTGTGACAGTGGGACTGTGCAGAGAGGAGGGACTGAAGGAAGTGACTGGCTGGGAAGAGCAGGGCTTTGCAAGGAGAGACATTTCCTGTTATGACTTGAGGGGTCGTGAGGGCAGCCTGGCCCTGGGAGCCAGGAACATCAAAGACCAGTTGGAGCTCTTGCTGGAGAAAAAGTGAGAGGTGTTGGTGCTGGGTTTGTGTAAAGCACTGCCAGCATGGGCCCAGGGCTTTATCCAAGCTGTAGAAACAGTTTGATTTGCCTGGGGCAGTTGGAAAAGGAGGGATTCCTGTTAATGAACAGTCACTCCAAATGGAAACTATGGGCTTCAGGGAATATCCAGCCAGCTTTTGTCTCCAGGCACCCTCCCCCTGTAGCCCCTGAGTGCTGTTTGGCCTTGCCTGGTGTCCCTTCCCTCCTGTGCATGTTGGAGGGGGGAGGTAGTGAAAACAGGATACTGGGAAGAAGAAATGGAATTATTGGGCAGCCCTGTGTGGATACAAGTAAGGGCTGGCTGCACTTAGCACCTCCTTGTGTCACTTCCATGACTGGGGATGATGGTTGGTATGGAAACTTCAGTGGCTGTGGAGGGGAAGACTCATCATCACCAGCCTTTTGGGGAGGAAAGAGAGGAGCTGAACACCAGAAGAGGGGTTAGAGGCACCATCCCTGACAATCTGAATGTTGTGAAGTTGTTCTGCTTTAATGACTCTGTGCATGGGACAGAGGGGAATGACTCAAATGTAGGGGAGGATGTGCCTTACCCAGACACTGACCTATGATAACTGCCCATCTCTTTTCCAGGGAGACCATTTATGGCAGGATGTGGTACTTCATCTCTGACTTCTCCCGGGGAGACACAGCCTACACCAAGCTGGCCCTGGACCGGCACACGGACACCACCTACTTCCAGGAGCCCTGTGGGTACGTGCTGCTGCAGGGACACCTTCCACTATCCCAGGCTGCTCAAAGCCCCATCCAGCCTGTCCTTGGATGCTTCCAGGAATGGAGCAGCCACAGCCTCTTTGGGTTTGGATTTTTGGTGACACAGCCTTCATCCTGCAGCTCCTGAAGTGCCCAGACTTGTGTCACTAGGTTTGGGATGCAGCACAAGCAGTTTGCTGCCTCCTCACCCAGCAGAACATGTGGGATTGGGTCTGGAGAAGCAGCAAGGATGGGTGGTGCACCCATCCACAGCTGGCTGTGTCCTCGGGGAGCACTTGGTGCCCAGGGGATAGGCAGCCAAGGTCATTGCTCTGGGATTCTGTCTCCCTGCAGCATCCAGGTGTTCCACTGCCTGAAGCACGAGGGCACGGGCGGGCGGACGCTGCTGGTGGACGGGTTCCACGCGGCCGAGCGGGTGCTGAGCCAGGCCCCGGAGCACTTTGAGCTGCTGGCCAAGGTGCCCCTCAGACACGAGTACGTGGAGAACGTGGGCGGCCGCCACAACCACATGATCGGAGTGGGGCCGGTGCTCAACGTCTACCCCTGGAACAATGAGCTTTACCTCATCAGGTAATGGCCAGGAGGCCTCTGGGGAGGAGAGGGGCATTGCAGTGGTGGTTTTCCAGAACGTTCCATGGGCTGAAAAGCAAGTGTATCTTTGATGAGCAGGGATGAAACCACAGGAGCACCCTGTGTTACTCCCGCTTTAGAGGAAGCGTCAGCACCACTGACACAAAGATTGGTGTCAGTGCTGAACTTTGATTTTTTACTCCTGGTATTCTCCCTTCAGCTCCAAGCTCTCATCTCATTCTATGTGAGATGCAGAAAAATTCAGCCCTTCTCTGGAGAAGCCTCTAGAAACTATCCTGGCACACAGGGAACAGGGAGAGTGCAGAGTGATCCCTTCCAAAGGAATTTTGGGCTGATTTTTGAAACTCCAGTTTGCCTCAGTTCTAGAGGTTGTCCAGCACTGCTTTGCACTTTTATTCTAAGCAACTCTCAGTCTTGCCATGTCTTTCCTTGGAAAACCAGGAAGAACAAGCGTACACTTGATAGCAAACTTCTCCTGCCCTCAGTGCTGTGTTCCCAAAGTTCTGTGCTGGCAGCACAACCTCTCTGGTCACCTCTGCAGCCTCCCTTAAATACCCACTAATCCCACAGGCTCCTGAGATTCCCTTGGAAGCACCTGGAGCCGTGTTGGGCCATCTCTTGTCTCTCCTCTCCCTGCAGGTACAACAACTACGACCGTGCCGTGATCAACACGGTGCCCCATGACGTGGTGCGCCGCTGGTACCGCGCGCACCGCGCCCTCACTGCCGAGCTGCGCCGGCCCCACAACGAGCTCTGGGTCAAGCTGAAGCCAGGCAAGGTGGGACCTGGAGCTGCATCCTTCAGCACTGGGCAGGGTGGGACTGGGAGCTGAATCCCGTGGGTTTGGCACAGGGAGAAGGGCAGGATGCTCTGTGGGTGTGCTGGTGTCTGGGCACTGCCATATCCAGCAGTTTTCCCCGTTCTGGGTGCTCCAGTGTTAGCAGTAATGGCTTCTGCGTGGTTTTCTGCTGTCCTAAAGCAGTGTGAGCTCCCAGGTGAGGCAGAGATGTTTAGTTCAAGCTCTGCCTCAGAGGAAAGTTAGTCCCAGTTACCAGCCACTGAAATGAGAATCCTGAGGAGCAGAGAGGCCAGAACACTTAATGTTCAGGCTTTCACTTCTTCCAGAAGAAATTACAGTTCTGTGGTTATGTTTGAGCCCTTACATGGGTAAGTGACACCACAGAGGCAGGTGGTTGGGGCTACCCCATCCCTGGAAGTGTTCAAATCCAGGTTCCATGGGACTTAGATCAACCTGGGACAGTGGAAGGTGTCCCTGCCCATGGCAGAGGGTGCAACAAGGTGGGCTTTAAGGGTCCTTCCAACCCAAGCCTTCTGGGATTCAGTGATAAGCTGGCCACTGTCTATTGCTGATGAACTATTTCCTCTCCAGCAGAAAGGCAAAGAAACCCCAAAATGTGTTTCTAGGCTGGCTCCATAAAGAGCTGGTGAAAGAGCTGTGCTGGATCCTGTGAAACAGCTGGCTGTAGTCTCACCTGTGCCAGTGTGGAACAGGAGGCTCCTGCCCACTGTGGTACACCCTTAGCTGCTCTTCCACTGTCCAGGGATCCCCAGGACCTGCCCTGCCAGCGGCTCCTGGCCCTGCCTGCTGTGGTTGCTGTCCCCCTGATGCCCTTTCCCTTCCCTGCAGGTGCTGTTTGTGGATAACTGGCGTGTCCTGCACGGCCGGGAGGCTTTCACCGGGTACCGGCAGCTCTGTGGCTGTTACCTGACGAGGGATGACGTGCTGAACACTGCCCGCCTGCTGGGGCTGCAGGCCTAGCCCAGCCCCCAGAGAGCCAGGCAGCCCCAGCCCCACCTCTGGGAGAGGCGGGACCCTCCCATTCCACTGCCAGGAGAGGCAGGCAGCCCCCAGACTCACTTTTGGCAGAGGCCAGCAGCCCCTCAGTGCCAGCCCTGGGCGAGGCAGGAGCCCCCAGCCCCACCAGCCCCACTGCACACCAGGCCAGCTGGGCTGGTGCCTCCCCAGGTGCTCCAGGCCCTCTGTGAGTGACACTGCAATACCTCAGGCACCTCTACCCTCTCCAAGCAGCTCCCAGGGCCTGCTCAGGCCAGGGGGCAGGTGGAAACCAAAGGTTGTGGTACCATTTTTTGGGATCACGCTCTGCCTTTGAGCACAGGCAGCCTTTGCTGTCCATGCTCCCAGCCAGGGTGGCTCAGTTGTGGTTAATCCCACCACAGTAAGTGCTCCTCCAAGCAAGTGCCTTCAGGGTTCACTGTTTGGCCTTTTTTTCCAGCTGCCAATTTTAGGGGACTTTTAGCAGAGCAGAGTGGAAATCTCTGGGATCTTGTCTCATCACTGATGAAGCAGCCAAGCTGCCTGAGAGAGGGCCTGGAGAGATCCTGGTGTGCTTTGAGCATTTCTGAGAAGGTTTAGGTTAGAGAAGGAAAAGGGAAGCACCAAGATGTGCAAGTTGTGAAGCAGAGATGATGAAGTTAGATGAGGGATGGAATTCCCACTTTTCCTTGACTTCCAGGACTGCCATGCTGCTGTTCCCTCTGCCTGTTGCACTGCACTTGTGTTGAGGGCAATGCTCAGCAGCCCCAGGATTTCTGACAAATTTCCCACCGTGCCTCCTCTTCCATCCTTTCTTAAGGAATTGGTGTTAGCTCATCATCATACTCTCTAGTACATGAAACTCACTCTTTGGGTGTATTTTTTCCCAAAATTCTCCTCCTCTGAATTAACTCAGAGGTGCCTTTCAGCTCCTGGGAGCTGGCAGGCTGAAGTGCCACAGGGTAAGGAACAAAAGCCAATCCTGCTGTTGGACATTTTTCATTCTGCCATATCTTTTGGGGTGTTCCCTCTGCTCTGACCAGACCTTAAAGCAGGGCTGGGCCCCTTCACCCCTGGCTGTGCTGTGTGAGGTGCTCTGTCCGCAGGGCAGGGGCAGTGTGAGTGCACAGGTGCTGAACTTGCTGCTCCTGTCTAATCCAAACACTGAATGTAGAGATGGTGGTGCCAAGACAGTCCTGAAATCTGCTCCTGCTGTGGGCTGAGCTCCCTGATGCTCCCAGTCCTTCCCATTCCCAGTGAGCCCCTGGAGTCAGCAGGGATCAGAGGGATTCCCAAGGCCAGGCTGGGCAGGTGGTGCCAGGGGAGCTGCCCTCTGTCAGGTTGTCTTGGTAGGACCAATTTTAAAGCTCAGTGGGAAAATTAAGCCTCCTCCAGCCAACCCCTTTCCATAGTGGAAAAAAAAACACTCTTAAGTTCTGAGTTGGAGTCACAATTTATTGAAGAAATCGCAATAATCACAATGATACTAATAAAAGATTGTATAAAATTAGAATGGTTTGCCCACAGAAAGGGTATTTGCCATCAGAAAGTGCCACCAGGCCCCAGGGACAAAGGTGAGAGGTGGCAGCGGTGCGGCCAGGTGGCGGCAGTGGGGAGACTCTGGAGTGAGCCCAGCAAAAGAAGGAGAATCTGTCCTCTTCCCCCTCCAGGTCTGGAAGGGGACAAAGCCACTCCCTTCCCCAGCCAAGGAAAGGACAAAAGGTTCTGCTCGCAGTGTCTGAGCATTCCCGGCTGGGAGTCGCCCCCTCCAGCGGCGGGGACAGCGAGCGGGGCCCTGGGGCTGGCCTGAGGCAGCCCGGGCATCCCGCACCCCGAGCCGCTGCACCGGCCTCTCGCTGGCCACACGGTGGCACAAGATGCCAGAAATTCGTGTTTCAAAATCCCACGAGTCCCATCCCGGGCGGTTGCTGTGCGGTTCGTGCCGCTGCTCTCCTTCCATCCCTCTGGAGAGGCCCAGGAATTGCTGTTCAGAGCCCCTGTGGCTGTGAACGCTTTTTAGGAGCTGTAGGGTATGGTGCCCGCCGTACCAAAGGGTGGCTCAGAGGGCCGATGGTGTGAGAGCATTGGAGATGTCGCTCTGGGGGACCCTAGGGCTGCTCTGAGGGCAGGCGAGGCCAGCGCAGCGGGTGGAACCCGGAGAGAGGCAGGAGGTGTCGCTGTATCCCGAGATCCTCCGTCCCCATGTGCACATTCCAGGGCCCCGCATGGGTCCCCTTTGCCGCTGCCTGCAGCTGGCTCCACTCCCATCCCTGTTTGCTGCCTTGTCCCACAGGGACCCCAATTCCTCCCTTGGAACCCCTCCCTTTCCTCTTGGCTCTGCAGTTCAGCCCTCCTCCAGCTTTTGGGGCTCCCCAGAGTCCCCAGCCCTGCAGTGAAACCAAACCCTCCCTATTCACCCGCTGGCCACATGAATTTCTCTCCAGTATCTCCCAGAGCTTCCCATTTCCCCCAGTGCCCTGCAGAGCCCTCTGCTCTCTCCCAGCTCTCAGGATTGTGCAGGTGCAGCTTTCAGTGCGTCCCCCTTGGTCCCCTCTGGTGCCACCAAGAGCCTCCGGTCCCTCACAAGACTCGAATGAAACCGGGGGAAGCTGCTTCCAGCCCAGCTGAAAAGTGTTTCCAGTTTTAGCTTCCCTCCTCATTTGGGGCTTGGAGCAACCCGATCCAGTAGAAGGGATCTCTTCCATGGCTGGAGGGTAGAACAGGGTGGGTTTTAAGGTCCCTCCCAACCCAAACTGGTCTGGGATTCCGTTGTTTTGATGTAGATGTAACAAAATGAAGTGCCTGCGTCCTGATCCCAGGAGTATCCCTCCTGTAAACTGAAATTCCCTTTGCAGAAAGCCTGTGGGATGTAGATGATCCCAGCACACCTCAAGGCGTGGAGGAAAAAGCTCTCAGGTGTTTTAGAGGCAGACCGAACCCCTGCTCCCCTCAGAACCGGGCTGGGGGCGAGTTCCAGCTCTGCTGCAGGCTCTGGGAGAGGACTGAGCTGTGGGAAAGGGATGGGGATGGATCTTCTGGCCCCGGGGCATGATAATGACCTGGGCTGCCCCTGTAATTCCCATTCCTGTGGGACCCCCTTGGCCGTGCGGGCAGCCCGGCAGCCGCCGATGGATCCAGCGCGGTGCCGGCCGTGGGCAGCTCCCGTTCCCGGGGGAGCGGGGACAGAGCGGGGATGGAGCGGGAGCCGCCGCTCTGCCACTCCCGGGAAGAGCCTGACGGGGGAATCAGCGCGCAGGGAGCGGAGCCATCGGCAGGAGAACAGGCTGGGAACCCGCGGCACCGGGGATCCATCCCGGGCTGCAAACCCACGGTACCGCCCCACCTGCTGCTCTCAGCACAGCCGCAATTTCTGTGAGGGGATTTCTGAGATCGGGGCCATCCGGGGCTGCTTTCCCTGCGCAGATGCTGCTGTGCCGTCCCGCGGAGCTGCTGGGCACCACCTGGGTGCTCCTGGCAGGTAAGGAGAGCCCGGTTGGGCTGGGCTGGGATGGGCTCCTCACCCCTTCCAAAGCCCTTTGGAACGAGCGTGGGGAGCTCTGGGCTGGGCATTTTAGGTGGGTAAAATGTTTAACCTGGAAGGCAAAGCTGTGTTTGCCCAAGGAGAGGTGGTGGAAGAGCCATGCACGGCTCCGGGAATGAAGTCTGCAGCCACATTTATAGTGGGGCTGATAGATGTGCTCACACAGAAATATTGGTATAAATGTTAATATCTGTGTTTGTGTTAAAAATAGATATGTAAAAATATTTGATGTTTTTAAAACCACAAATTTTATTTCTGTTAAAGTCGTGTGAGCATTTTCACTGTGCTCCTTTAAATAGTCACTGGCTGCTTTGCAACCTAAACCGTGGAATAACAGCAGGGTTTGGGTTGAAAAGGACCTTGAAGTTCCTCCCATTCCATCCCATCCCCAGGTCCCTCCAAGCCCATCCAGCCTGGCCTTGAACACTTCCAGAAGTGGGGCAGGCTCACCTGCTCTGGGCAACCTGTGCTAGATCCAAATGCACAAAGATTTTCAGGACATCTAAAATAGAATGGAAGCTCATTACCCTACAGCTTGATTTTGGGATGATGTCAGTGAGCTCTCAATGTCTGTAGGATGAGTTTTGGCCATTGCAGCTGCAAAAGATGAAGTGTTTTCCTCTTTCCTTCAGCTCATTGTTTTGTTCTCTGTAAACAGTGTTTTCTCAGCAGAAAAAGGAAATTTTTCAGAGAATAAGAATTTTTAATCATTAAATTATATTTTTCTTCCTCCACATCTACAGTTTGGGGGGCAGGAGGGCATGAAAACAGTTGCCTTTCGAGGTTATAAGAGTGAGAAATTAAAATCACCTGATGAACTTGACTTTACCAGGATTGTCACACTTCTTTTCCCTCCTGCCTGCGCTGCACCATCCCCAGAGGGAGCAGCAGGAGTTTCCAGGGCAGTTTGCCTGGCAGGTGCAGGGGGAATGCAGGTGAGCAGGTGCTTATCAGGGCAGGCCGAGAGCAAACACAGCCTATGAGGATCCCTGGCCTCTGCCCAGCTCTGCAGCCACAGGGGCTGGGGAGCCTCCTCTGCCTCTCCTCTCTCCTGGAATCCTCTTCACTGGGGATGGGGCTCTGGCAGCTGTGACCTTCCCACTGCAGCTCCTCCCTAAGTCCTTATGCACCTGCCAGAGACCAAGTTGTGACAAGCCCAGAAATTTTGGGCAGAAATCCTGCACTGTGGGGGGCCCGTGAACACCTTCAGCCCCAAACAAGACCAGGAATTTTGCAGCTGTCCCATTCCTGGAAGTGTTCAAAGGCAGACTGAACAGGGCTTGGAGCAGCTGGGCCCAGTGGAAGGTGTCCCTGCAGATGGCAGAGCTGGAATGAGACGGGCTTTGAGCTCCCTTCCAACCCAAACCTTTCCAGGGTTCTCTGAATCGGGAATGAGATGTGGAAATTAAGTCAGTACAACAAAACCTCGGGTAGGAGAAGCTCATTCCACTCCTCTGCCATGGGCAGACACACTTTTCCCCAGAGCAGCTGTTCCCAGCCCCTCTCTTCCCTCCAGGGCTGCTGGTGTCGCTCCCTCCAGCTCCGGGAGCAGCGGGAGCTGTCCACAGAGCCACTGCTGTGGGATCCTCGGTGCTGCTCCCTGGGCCAGGCAACGCCACCCACAGCAATTCCATGTGCTGGGAATTCCTCAATGGCCCCCAGCCCATCCTGCAGCACCAGGGGGGGCCCCACGCCCCAGCCATCCACGCTCCCTACGCAGGACGAGCCCTTTTCCATCCATCCAATGGATCTCTGCTGCTGCAGGACGCCCAGGAAAGTGACAGTGGCACCTACAGAGTGACTGCCAACACAGGAGACAGGAAGAGCCTGGAAATGCAGCTGGAAGTGCTCCGTGAGTGGAGGGTGTGGGAGGGAGAGCAGGGTGATGGATCCGAGCAGAATCTGTCTGTACATGGACCAAGAGCCAGGGGAAAGGGGTTGGAGAGAGGATTTGAGCAAAGGGCCAGTCCTGAGCTTGTCTGCACCTGTCAGGTGTGGAGACAGCAGCAAAAGATCTTGGAAAGAGGTTCCCAACCTGTCCTAGGGGAACAAATCTGGAAGTGCTGCCCAGTGAGACCTTCCAGGGGCCTGGCTGGGACACAGGGACAAGTTCCATCCTGGAAAGTCAATTCCATCCCTTGTTTCCCACACTTCAATGCAGGGATGGAGAGACTGGTGGGAGGATAAAGGGATGGCAGAGTGACTGGTAGGATGATGGAGGGACCAGTAGGGTGGTGGGGCTGATGCAGGGACAGGTGTGAAGATGGAGGAACTGAGGAGGTGGTGGAGGAAGCAGAGGGACAACAGAGGGACTGGTGGGTTGCTGTGACTCTGCCACCTGCAGGGTCCCTCCCCTCAGCACTTTGCCAGGGGACACCTGGCAGAGCCAATGGAGCTGAGGTTTCTGGAGAAGCCACCCCCGCTCAGGGCCAGGCTGTCCTGTTTGCCCTCTGCAGGCATCAGCTGCCACCATAGAGAGAAGAGGCCTTGAAACAGCCACAAGTCCCTCCTCAGCACTGCTCCAGCAATTCCCTTCATTTGCTCTGGCTTATCTCACCAATCACACCATGGCCATAATGCCACCACAGCCCTTCACCACCCACCTCTCCTTCCAACCATACACAATCCGAGTGGGATCTGCTGCCTTCTCTGCTATTTTCTCATTTCCTGATGCATTTCAAAGTGCTCTGTACTTACCCACATCCATTAAAGCAGTGATTTCAACTGGGAAAAAAAACAGTCCTGGAAAGCACAGCAGCAGGATGGCCTTCCCAAGGGAAAGGCACTTGTGACCGCGCTGTGGCTGATGCTGTGGTGGCAATTGCAGCCCAAGGCCCCATCAGGGATGCTCCAGGTCACATTCACTGGCACAGATCCCCAGAGAAGCTGTGGCTGCCCCTGGATCCCTGGAAGTGTCCAAGGCCAGGTTGGACAGGGCTTGGAGCAACCTGGGACAGTGGAAGGTGTCCCTGCCCTTGGTAGGAGGCAGAATGGGATGAGCTTTAAGGTCCCTTCCCACCCAAACTATTTTGTGATTCCATGTCTGAGAGAAGTGCTGGGGTCTCTGTTCCCTTTCCAGAACCTGTGTCCCGCCCTCAGCTCCAGACCAGCAGCCTCCTGGCTGGAGCCACTGGCCAGGTCATCTGTGAGGTGGCAGAGGGCAGAGTGGACACCATCACCTGGAAGAAGGATGGGCAGCCCCTTCTCCCAGACAGAGTTTCCCAGCTGTCCAGCAGCTGCAGCGTTCTGTACCTGAGGCCAGCCAAGAAGTCGGACTGCGGCTCCTATTCCTGCAATGCCAGCAACGGGATCAGCTGGCAAGAAACCTCCCTGGAGGTCACCATTGAAGGTCTCACCACCCTCTGCTCCTCCTGCCCTCCACCCTTCCCTGGGCATGTCTCAGAGGTTCCATCCAATCCCTCAGCCTCCATCCCCTGTGCTGTGGCTGCTCTCCCCGAGAGGCAGTGTCCACATGCTGCTGCCAGGAGCTGCCTATCCTGGGATGATCAGAGCAATTCCCAGCTCTGATCCCACCAAGGCACAGTCCTTGCAAGAGATTGCTCGTTCCCTCTTGGGGCAGGTCCAAAACGATGGCCCTTGGCCAAGGGGATGATGAGCAGGACATGGGCAGGAGGGTGGCCAGGAAGCCTGTGGGGAGCACCCACCCCAGGCTGGACATTGCATGGAGTGTATTTGGCCACCAGCTGGCAAATAAATGAAATCAAATAAATGGAATGGAGGACCCCTGCAGCCAGTATAGCCAGGGGGCTGGTCCTGCTGATGTCCCATCTCCTGCCCCTCGGGGTTGCTCTTTTCCAGGTCTCTCCCATCGTTTGAAGCACATCCTGAGGATGGCAGTGATCGCTGTGGTCTTCGCTGTTGTCTCAGCATGGGGATTAATTATTCCAGTCTGCCAGTCTGAAAAGCTCAGGATAAGTGAGCTGGGGGGAGCAGGACCCCATTTCCCTTGTCTGGTGGGGGAGAGCAAAGAGTATTGCCCTGGGAACCCCCAGATCCTGGGATATCCTACAGCATCTGGGTGGGGATGGGCTGCACCCCACCACGAGGAAGGGGTGATGGCTGGCACGGGATTCCCAGGGCTCACAGCAGTCACCCCCCTCTGCTCTGGGCTTTCAGGGGGGGAGCTCTGGAGGTGGCTCAGCTCCTACACCTGTGGGCTGGTGTGCATCGCCTGCATCCTGGATGGCACCGCTGGCATCCTCTGGATGTGGGAGGAAGGTCAGAGGGGGCTCTGGGGAGGTTTGGAGGGAGAGGGGACAGACCCCATGGGAGATGCAGAGTCCAGTGGGGCCCAGAGAGGAAGGCAGTGAGGGACAGGGGAGTCATGCCATGGAATGTGGGGGACAGACCTGTGCAGAGCAATACATGATCCATGTGTGATCTCCATTTATGATCTCCAGGTCTGGGGGAGCCTGGACCACCACGTGCAGTACACACCCCCCCACCCCAGGACAATTAATACAGTTACTCCCCTTTTCCCAGAGCCCTTTCCCAGGATGAGTCCCAGCAGGACAGTAAAATGATCAGAGAATGGAGAGGCTGCAAGGAAAGTCTGGAAGTCAGAGGAGGGTGGGGAAGGGATGTAATGCCCAGGTGTCAAAGGGGGTGGGCAATGGAGCATCGGGGTCTCTGCCTTGTCCCGTTGTCTTTCAGGCCCTTCTTTGGCTGTCATACTGCCCGAGATCACCCTGAGCTACCTCAGCGTGGTGAACTTCCTGGGTGCCACCACCGTGATTTTCCAGCCTACACATTTCAGCCATCTGAAGAGCAAAAAGGGTGAGCGGTCCCACCAAGGATGGACCAAACTGGTCCACAGGGAGGTTATTCTGCCTAAAACACCACCCCTAACATTTTAAAATGAGAACTCCTGTGCTGACTCAGGCTGGTGGATCCCTTGCCATGCCTGGGTGAGGCCAGCCCTGCACCCTCACCTCTGGGCACTGACCCACATCTCCTCTTCCCGTGCCCCTCTGCAGCACAGCGCACCATGGGCTACTCCGCGCCAGGGGCCGTGGTGGCCGTGGTGCTGAGCAGCACCTTCCTCATCAAGAGCATCTACCACCGCCACGGTGAGCAGAGATCCTCCGAGAACACAGCTCATGAAACCCCCACATCTCTTCAATTCAGCTGCTAGGCCTCCAAGAACAAACCCAACCAACCAGGAGATTCGGGGAAGTGAAATCTTGGCAGGAGCAAAATCCAGTTTCAACATCATCCACCTATTTTATTTTCTATTTTTTATGTGTTTGTGCTTTCATGGTGGCAACCTGCCTTCCTCGTTTCCCTGCCCCTGCTGTTCTCTCCGGCGGCAGAAGAAGGATGCACGGAGTTCATGGACGTGACCGTCCTGGTGAGCAGCGCAGCGGCCGTGTCGGCCCTCCCGCTCCTCGCCATTGGCCTCTGCTGTGAGTCTGCTCCTCCTTCCCCCTCCAGCCCCTCCCTGTGCCTCGGGGTCCCCGCACCACCCAGCAGCCGCGGGAATTGCTTAAAAGTGGGATACTTGGCTTTTGTGAAGCCCCCGTGTTTAATGGTTCTCACTATTTCCCTCCCCTGGGAAGCCCCCAGGGACTGTACCCCAAATACAACACCCCAGGGACTGCACCCCAAATACAGCACCCCATCCTTGGTGCCTCTCACACCTTCTCCTGCTCTGGGACAGATTTGTCGTTTGCACGTCACACGGTGCAGGGCTGCAGCAAGGACTGTGATGTCTCTTGGATGGACAAAGCCAGGTAGGTCCTTTGTTCCTATTTTCCACATGAATTTGCACATCTTGAAGCAAAAGAAGCAGGATATGGAAACTATCCTGTGTTTTAGTTTAAGGCCCAGACCCCAAGAAGATCCAGCCCAGCACTGCCCTCTAGCCCTTAGGTTCTTGCTGGGTTCAGGGGGAGGCTTTGGTGGGGTCCCCATCCAACAAAGCACTTGAGAGCCCACTCAAAACTCTCCCTTATGGCCCCAACCTGAAGTTTTTAAGCCTTCATTTCTCCTGGATTCATGGATTAACAGAATGGTTTAGGTGGAAGGGGAATTCTAAGCTGATCCAGTGCCACCCCTGCCATGGCAGGGACACCTCCCACTGTCCCAGGCTGCTCCAGCCTGGCCTTGGGCACTGCCAGGGATCCAGGGGCAGCCCCAGCTGCTCTGGGCACTGTGCCAGGCCTGCCCACCCTGCCAGGGAACAATTTTGATGCTCAGCATGTCCCCCCTCCTCTTCCTTCCAGGTCCCTCAAAATGTCTCAGCCAGGCACCAAGGACACCAATCCCAGCTGAGATCCACCTGGTTGTCTCTCACTTGGCCAAGCAGCCAAAGCCTTCCCCCAGGTTTAGTGCGTTCAGGAGTGTCAGTTTTGGTTCCTCTGTCATCTTCATAATAAATGTCCACGAAATTAACCTGATTCTGCCTTTTTTAATAATAAATCCAACCCAGGGGGGGCCAAATGCACATTTCCCCCTTTCTTTCTGCAGAAAACCAAAGCCTGAAGTAGGGAAGCCCCTTTAGCACCAGCTGCAGGAGTCTCTCACTGGTTTATCTTTATTTAATGTTTACAACAATTTAGAGCTATTTGTGTAAGATATACCTGGGAGTAGCATAAAATACTTTTCTGGGAGTAACCCTGTAGTAACTTGAAATAGATTCTGGCTTTACCAGTAGCAAAGGCAGAGGAAGGACATGAAGGCACAAAAACCAGGGTGGGAGGAGGTGGATGCTGTCAACAGCTCTTCCTCAGGTCCATCCCAGGGTGTCTGACACACTCTGGGATTTATTTACTCTGTAAATCGTACTCAGCCTGTGCCGGGGCTGTTTGTGCTGGCTGCCACAGCTCACTGAGCTGTTTCCTGCAGCCCAAGGGAGCCTTTCCCAACCACAAACAGCTGCTGAGCACAGCCCTGCACCCAAAGGCCCCCAGATGAACCCCAAACCTCCCTGAAAGTGCCCCTGGGGCAGCCCTGACCCAGCTCCTTGGAAGGCAGCTCCTCCCCAGGCACTGCCAGGGCAGCTGCCAGGCTCCCATGACTCAGGGAACGGGGCCAGGTTAAAAATACCCTCACCCAGATTTGGAGCAGAGCTGTTGGGCTGTTCTTGACCCCAGCTGAGTCCCTCAGGCTGTCATTGCCACAGGAGCAGGTGAGGGAGGGGATGGGGGTGCAGGAACCCCACAAGGGGAGCAAATGATGTCCTCAAGAGGAAGGGATCATGTCCCAGAGCCGGACACCAGGACAAATCCAGCATTGCAGCTCTGCCACGTCCCACCAGGGGCTGACTCCTACCCCACTGCTACCCCAAGGGGGCATTTCCCACCCTAAACATCACAGCAATACCCTCTGGGATAACACACACTCTTTATTAGCAGCAAAAGACATCAACAAAACACAAAGTCTCCAAAACCATTCACAGACAACTCCCCAAAACATTTAGAAAAGTATTTCTTGTCAAACGTGTGGCTACGTTTTACACCCCCAAGTGCAACAGAGAACACAACAATCTGCCCTGCAGCTTCCAACAGGGCTGGAATCTCATTTATTCCACCCAAACTCCTCTGCTTCCTTTAATGGCTCCACAAAACCCAAGGCTGAGATGGCCCCTTGCTAACAGCACCAGTGATCTCTCCCACAATTTTCCAGCTTGCCTTTGAGAGGTCCCCAGCCTGCTCCAGAGGTGCTGAGGACTGGCTCAGGGAGGGCCCTGGCATTGCCCCCTCAGATTAAAAGGAGGTGCAAATGTCCTGGGGTGACCAACAGTGGGGTCCAGCACCTGGAAAGCACCCAGGTCTCTCCAGGCTGGGGATGCCTGCTCTGCCTCCAGGCTCAGCTGAAGGAGTGACATCCCCTCCGCAGCAAAGCCAAGGAGAGCCCTGCAGTGGCAGCACGGGGAGGGACAGGACAGCAGGGGACAGCAGGGGACAGGAGCAGGGCTCCCTGCATCTAGCCAGGCCAAGGCCAATGTCACCCACACGAGCAGCAAATGGGAAGGACAAGCTCCACCAGCACTGCTGCTGGGAAGAGGAGGGGATGTCCCAAGGGATGTCCCCAGGGATGTCCCCAGACCCTGCAGAGCCCAGGGCTGGAAGAGATGGGCTCAGGAGCATCCCCACCTCAGCCAGCTGCAGGATTTCCCTGGGATCTGCTCTCAGAAACTGAACTCCTCTGCTGCTCCCCCATCCCTGCCAGCTCCCGCTCCTCCAGCTGCACACCCAGCACAACCCTGCCCTTCCTCCTCTCCCCAAGGGTCACACGGGGCAGGATGCCCAGAGCCTCAGCCCCTGAGCCCCCTGGCACAGCCCTGGCACAGCAGGACACCGGGGGGCCCTGGGGAGGCAGGGCTGGCACTGTGGCACCTCCCAGCAGCCCCAGGACTGTGGATTTGCCCAGCAGCTCTTTCCAGAGCCAAGAGCCCATGGAGGCCTCTGCAGGAAGCCAGGAGGATGGAGGGAGCAAGCACACCCCTCTACCCAGGGATGCACAACAGGAAGAGCAGGACAACATAGAAATAGTCCGAACCAGTGTTTTCCAGGAAAATATTTGCAGGTTGTGGCAGCTTGAACACTTCACAGGTGAGCCCAGGAGAGGCTGGGATGGGATGGGATACCTGGCACTCCCAGCAGTATCCATCACCAGGGTCACCAGGGAAGAGCAACAGCAGGGCTGGCCCAGCTCTACCTGCAAGGACAGAGGGCCCCACGTGAGCCATGTCCCCTCCAGGGCCTCAGCCAGCTCAGGGTCCCACACTGGCAGGGGCAGCACCAGGAGGTTCTGCCCTACTCCAGATTCCAGGAGCTACCCTGGCCAATTTATCTGTCTGGAGTTCCCTGGGTTCTGGCAGCACAAGACACCTGAGAGCTCCTTGTTCATAACCTGCCACCTCATGGGATGGGTTTTCCATCCTCATCCTCTCCATCCTTATCCTCACCCTCCAGGAAGCTCCAGTGAACAGCCTGAGTGTGTTTGTGGTCACAGAGAGGGAGTGATTTCCGAGAAAATCTAAAGAATCACTCACTTCCCAGAAACCTCTGGAGAATTCAAAAGCTCACCCATTACTCAGAGCTAAGGTAACCAGGAGTGTCAGGTTCTGGGTGGAGGAATCAGGAATATTTCCAGAGTGGGGATTAAATAGCAAACCCTTTGAGCCTCCAGGGTGGGAGAGCAGCCTCTTACTAGAGAGGCTGGAATAGCACCCTGAGCTCTCCTATTTCTCCAGCTCACTTGGATTCAGCCAAATATAAGCTTGAGCTTGTAGAGAGAAAATTTTGGCTGGAGCAAGGAGGCCACCCCAAGAGGGGGCTGGAGGCATCTTACCAAGAGTTGTCACTGTTCTCCTTCTCCCTTCTCCGGTACCAGACAAAGACACCTGAGGACAAAGCAGCAAGCATCAGAAAATCCCAGAACTGTCTGGGTTGGAGGAACCTTCAAAGCCCATCCAGTTCCTACCCCTGCCATGGGCAGGAAGAACTTCCACTAGCCCAGGCTGCTCAGAGCCCCACCACCACCACCATCAATGCAGGCCAGCATGACATCCTTGGACTGGAGACACCCTGCTGGAAACAGCAGCTGTGACAAAACCCAGCCCCTGCCCACGGGATGCCAGGGTGGGAGAGCCAGGTCCTGGCAGGGATGTGCCACATGGGACCCTTTCACCCACCTCTGGTGGCCACAGCAGCCACCAGCCACAAACTGGGCAAAGTCAGCACCCACCTGCAATCAAGCCGATGATGACACAGGTCATGACCACAGGCAGCACCACATTGGTAGAGTCTGCAAAGGGGAGAACACAGAGCCTCTGCACTAGAGCAAATTTAACCCTCTCACAGCCTCCCAGCAAACCTGCCTGCTCAGCACAGGCAGGGAGAGAGAATCCCTTTTCTGGGGCTGTCCCCCTGGTTTTTCCCCGGGCAGGGGAAGGAATGCACTCACGGTGGACCTTGAGCAGGATGGAGGTCTCGTTCTGGCTCACGGCGTTGCTCACCACGCAGGTGTAGTAGCCGCTGTCGCTGATGGACACCGGCTGGATGAAGAGCGTGCTGTTGTTCTCCACAAACTGGATGCGCTCACTTCCCTCGAGCAGCTGCCCATTTTTCTCCCACCAGTAGGCGTCTGCCGTCCCGTGCACCACGCTGCAAACCAGTTTGGCGTTGCCTCCTTCCTTCACCAAGGAGTTGCCCACAATTTGTGGCGGGGACAGCGGTTCTGGGAGAGGCAGAGGCAGCGTCAGGGCTCAAAGCCGTGGCAATCCCGGCTCCCTGGCACGGCGGAGGGCTGGCCGCGGCAGCACTCACCCACAACGCGCAGCTGGAACCAGGCCGTGGCCTCCTCCTGGGCCCTGAAGCGGTAGAGGCGGCTGTCCCCGTGCTGCAGCACCACCTGCAGCGACAGGTTGGACTCGTTGAACGTGGCGCGGTTCTCGTAGAGCCGGGACACGTTGGGGGGGTGGCGGAAGCCGTAGGTGAGGATGACCCCCTCCTCCGAGCCCGCCCGGTACTCCCAGGCCACGGCGCGGCTGCCCCGCGGCGCCGGGGCCGTCAGCAGCACGGTGCAGCCCACGGCCGACACCAGGCTGCCCGCGGCCGGGCGCAGGTCGGCCGAGTAGCAGGGAGCGAGCGTGCGGGCTGCAAGAGAAACAGGAGTCACCCCACAGCCGCGGGGACCCCGGCTCATCCACCTGGGAGGTGCTGCAGGAGCCCTTCCTGCCTCAGCTGCGGAGGGAATTATTTATAGAATCATGAATCACAGAAGGGTTTGGGTTGGAAGGGACCTTAAAGATCACTCTGTTTCATGGGCAGGGACACCTCCCTCTGTCCCAGGCTGCTCCAAGCCCAAGTGTCCAACCTGGCCTGGAACACTGCCAGGGATAGTGCAGCTACAGCTGCTCTGGGAAACTTCTGCCAAGGCCTCACCACCCACACAGGGAAGAATTTCCCCCAATATCCCATCTTACCCTGCCCTCTGTCAGCGGGAAGGCATCTCCCCTTGTCCTGCCTCTCTACCCCTTGTCCCAAGCTCTCCTGGAGCCCCCTTAGGCCCTGGAAGGAGCTCTGAGGAGCCTGGAAGGGGCTCTCCTGGATCCTTCTCTTCTCTGAACACCCCCAGCTCTCCCAGCCCGGCTCCAGAGGGGCTCTGGGCCTCAGAGCAGCTCTGCGGCCTCCCTGGGCTCTGTGCAGCAGCTCCAGGTCCCTCCTGTGCTGGGCCCAGGGCTGGGGCAGCTCTGCAGCCGGGGTCTCACTGAGGGGCAGAGGGGCTGAATCCCCCCTGCCCACGCGTTGGCTGGGCCCTGCTGAGCTTTTCACCCACCCACAGCCCCAAATCTTTCAGCAGGGGCATGGAAATGCTGCCTCCTGCTTAGGGGGCACAGATGGAGTTGTGGGACCCCCGGGCACAGCCCCCCCACCACGGGCCCCTGCCGGGAACCCGCGCTGAGAGCCGAGAAAAGCCGCAAGTCCCTTCCCGACCTTCCCCTAAAAGCTTTTCTCCGGGATTAAGGCGTGCCCGAGCCTGGAGTCGCCTTCGCGTCTTAAATCAGGCGCCAGAGAAAGCTTCCCAAAGCCGGGAGTGGCTCCATGAGGGGGGGGACAGGGGGTCCCGCCCGCCTCCCCCCGCGGCCCAGCTCGGCCAGACCTGCCCAGAAGGGCCGGGGCAGAGCCGGGCACCCAGGCGGGACCGACCCGTCCCGGCCACCCCGGCCCTGGGGCTGACACTCGCCTGTGACCCCCGGGGCGGCCGCGGCGCTGCCGGGGGCGAGCAGGAGGGGGAGGAGGAGGGGGACGGGGAACATCTGCGGGGCCGCGGGCGACAGCTCCGCCACCGGCCTGGGGCAGCTCCTCTGGGCGGGACCGCGCGGGGCCTGCCCGCCCTCCGCCCCCTGCTCCTCTTCTCTTGCCCTCTCCTCCCCTCCCCTTCCCTCCTCTCCCTCCCTTTCTTCCCCTCCTCACCTCCTCTTCTCTCTTCTATTCCTCCTCCTCTTCTTCTGTTTTCCTCCCGCCTTTCTCCTCCTCTCCGTTCCCCTCTTCTTCCCTTCCCCTCCACTCCTTTCCCTCTCCTCTCCCTTGCTCCCCTCCTCCTCTGTTCCTCCTCCCCCTCCGTCCCTCTCCCCTTTACAGGACTTCCAAACCCAAAACACAGAACCCCGCCAAGGTGCTGCCTCCTCCCGTCCCTCCTCTGCCTGTCACGGTGTAAAAACCACCAAACCCCAGCTCGGAGGCACCGGGGGAATGGCCTCACCCTGTCCCCTCTCCTCAGGATCCCACCTCGGCCACAAAACCTGGGGCTTTAACCTGGACCAGCCCTTCCCGCTCCCGGCAGGGCTGTGGGAAGGACGAGACACGTCTGGGGCGCTGCTCCTGCAGGACATTCACCTCGGAATCTCCAGGCGGCATCGGGACAATGTTTTTCTCCTTCCCCAGGAGCTTGGGCAGCTTGGGAAATGCTGGGGGCTTTGTGGCAGGGAAAAAAACAAAAATCCCATGGGGAGGTTCTCCGTGAGGACATCAAGAGGAGTAACGGGGACACAGGTGTAGGCAGGCAGGAGCCCACGCAGCCATCCCAATCCCACTAGAGGGAGCGAGGAGATCAGCTGTGCCAGGAGCCGCTGGGAGCGGGGAGCCCAGACAGGGAGCTGCAGCAGAACTTGCCTCTCATTGCCTGTCATTGAGTCTCATTGTGTCTGTCATGGTCTGTCCTGTCACTGCCTGTCATCCATCGCCGGAGTGCGGGGACATTCCTGGCCGGGGTGTGGATGTGTCGGGAGCTGCTGTCCCGCGTAGGGATGTTCCAGAGGCTGCTGCTCCTCATCCCTCCTGGGAAAGCTCGCGGGTCCAGGGTTTTATGGGGCTCCTCCATCCATCCCTTCCCTGCCAAACTCCCACCAGCAGCGCAGGGAGTGCCCCTGGGTCCCCACAGAGCCCTTCTGCTCCTCTTTTCCCTCTCTCCCTATGCCTTGGCTCCCAACCTCCACCAGCCAGAGGCCAGGAAGGGCTGTGAGGATCAGCCTGTGTCTGTCCAAGCCAATGTCCTGTCGCACTTGGGTGACCAGCCATCCCTCCATCCCTCTCGCTGGCATGTGTGAGGCTGGAGCGGCTCTGATTCCACCAGGCAGGGAATGTCTCCACCTCCTCTGTGATAACAGGGACAAACAAATGCAGCCCACGGGCAGGAGACAGCCAGGGAAGGGCTGGGGTGCTCCCAGGCTTGGAGGGAGGAGGTTGGACGCCTGAGCCTGCCATTGGAAGTGCGGTGTGATGAGGAAGAGGTTTTTCCCAAAAACCATCTCAGCACGGGAGCTGATGGGTTCTGATCGAAAGACAAACATCTGAGGGCACATTCCAGGGAGGTTACAGCGCTCCTGAGCTGCACGCGATGACTTCACGTCGCAGGGGCTGCTGTTTCCTGAGGGAGGACCGTGTGGCCAGCCCTGTTTGGAGTCATCCAAAGCCAGTGCCGGGCTGGGCTGAGAGGAGCCGGCCCTGGGACCGCCCCAGGAGGAGCATCCTGCACTGACCCAGCTCAGGGGGTCTGCCTTGGCCATCCCAGGAAACACAGAGAACAACTAAAATTGCACGTTCCACCGTCCTGCCTGAAGCAAACTGAAGCGAATCCAAGGGACAGGCTGGGAAATCCCAGATGCAGCTCCATGTCCGTGTCAGCATCTCCTGCTGAATTTCCCCCATCCCAGCCTCACTGAGAGCACCAGGGAACCCCAACAAACCCCTCTCCTGCTCCCCTGCACTTGCTCTGCACTACAGGCACTGAGGAAACAGATTTCCAGGCTCTGCCTGACCCGGCTCTCCCAGTGCACAGACCAGGAAACATTAGAAGTGAAAAACAACTCCTCAGCCAGGATTGAGGCATGCTTTTCCCCCTGGCCCCCACCCAATTTTCTCTGCACTGTTCCAGTTCTGGTCTGCCCTGACTCACAGACAAACCTCTCTCCAAGAGAGCAGCCCCAGGCTCCAGTGTTCTGACTGCTCCTGGTTTCCCTCTGCCCCTCAGCAGAGCTCAGCCATTCCCCTGTCCCATCCCATGGAACAGCACACAGAGCAGTGGTCCCAGGTTCCTTCAGCTCAAACATCTATGCCCCAAATGGCAAATCATAGAATTGTGGAATGGTTTGGTTTGGAAGGGATCTGAAACCCATCCCATTCCATATTCCACCCCTGCCATGGACAGGGACACCTTCCACTAGGGCAGGCTGGCAGCTGTTCCCCAGCTGTCCCCTTTGCAGCTCTTCCCCCCTCACCTGGCTCAGCAGGTCCTGAGCCCTTTTCCTGAGAACAACCAGGAGGGTTGATTTGTCAGGGGATTTTTTCAGACATAATTAGTCACCTCCCAGATCAGCCCCCTTCCCAGACTCCAGGGAAGTCATCTCGCCTGGGGAAAGATCTCTGTGCCAGGGCAGGGATGGGGCTCTGGCACTGGGTACACACTGAGCTGGCAGAGAGGCAGGGAAATCAGTCCTGAGCCTGGCAGATGCTTTGGGGTGGGAGATCCCCTGCTCTGAGCCCCTGGGGCTTCATGGTGCTTCTGGGGACACTGCAGGGTCAGGTGTCCTGGGGAGGGGACAGCCCACGGGGCAGCCACCTCCATGATGGTCTGGGGGCTGCTGAGCTGGCTGGAGTCTGGGCTGAGGCCACCACCCTCCCCTGGGCCCAGCAGGACAGGAGGGAGTGGTTCTGCAGGGACACCAGTGCTCCTGTGCTTTCTCAGGTCTCACTTTCATTTCACAGGTAACAGCGCCTGGAGCCACAGACTCACCTGAGCACGGAGCCGCCACGGCAGCACCAGGGAGCAGTAGCTTGTCCCACCTTCCTGCTTTCAACCTGCTCCACGTTTCTGTTGTGGAGCAATGGAAATGTGACCCAGCAGCAGGACAGAGCCTGGGGCTCAGCAGGGATGGGCAGCCCTGTGCCCACTCCAGGAGGGCAGAGTGGGCATGGCCCTCCCAGCAAGGCCTCCAGGAGATGCTCAGCAGCTCTTGCCCCCCTGTCCTGGAACCTGCACCTCTGAGCCTTTGCTGGTGGCCAGAGCTGATGTCAGGCCCATAACCAAAACCTGGCTCAGGTCGTGTCCTCCAGCCCTAAGACCCTCTGCTCTCAGCCCCGGGGTCTTCTCACCTGGGGTCACCCCAGCAGCTCCCACACTGTCCTGTGATGGTGGTATGACACGTATTCATAAATCATGGAATGGCTTGGGTGGGAAGGGACTTTAAAGCTCACCCATTGCCACTCCTGCCATGGCAAGGACACCTCCCACTGTCCCAGGCTGCTCCAAGCCCTGTCCAGCCTGGCCTTGGGCATCGCCAGGGATCCAGGGGCAACCACAGCTGCTCTGGGCACCCTGTGCCAGGCCTGGCCCCCTCCTGAAGGAGAATATATTCCCAATATCCCACCCATCCCTGCCCTCTGGCAGAGTGAAGCCATTCCCTGTGTCCTGTCTCTGTGACACTCCGGGGCTCTCTGGGGACACGCACCGCCCCCGCGGCCCCGCTGCCTCCCGAGCCGCAGTCCCGGGGCCACCATCGCCCCCGGTGTCCCCTCGGTGGCCACGGGAGACCCCGCCCCTTCTACCACAGGCCCCGCCCCCTGTCCCGCCCCCCGTCCCGCCTGTCCGTCCGTCCCGCCGCGCTCGCGCGCGGGGCAGCGGGACCGGGACCGGGCCGGGCCATGGCCCCGCACCCGCCCGGCGCCGCGCAGTACCTGCGCTCCGACAGCGGCGGCTCCGACACCCCCATGCTGCCCAAGGGCGCCGCTGCCGGGCCCGCTCCCGGTCACTGTCCCGGTGCCGGTGCCGCTCCGGACGGCGGCCCCGGTGCGGCGCGGGGGCAGCGGCGGCGGCGGTGCGGGCCGCTGTGGGGCAGCGTGGCCGTCATGGCTATCCTGGCGCTGCAGATCGCCTCCACCACCGGCCTGTTCGTCTACTTCACCATGGCCATCTCCAAGGTGAGCTTTGTCCCGGGACCGGAGCGGAGCTGCGGCCCCGGGAGTCCCGGCGGCTGCGGGAGGGCTCTGCCCGCTCCCGGCCCTCGCCTCTGCCCGCCGGGCACGGCAGCGACCGGGGCCCCAGGGAGCCGCGGGTCCAGGTGCGGGCTGCGGGGTGGGCACTGCCCCGCAGGTCCAGATGTGGATTGGGGGG
Organism: Ammodramus savannarum pratensis; assembly: GCA_020466415.1. Classification (NCBI taxonomy): domain Eukaryota; kingdom Metazoa; phylum Chordata; class Aves; order Passeriformes; family Passerellidae; genus Ammodramus; species Ammodramus savannarum. The sequence goes on from JAHXMQ010003489.1 coordinate 18,041,211, forward strand.
TGGGCACTGCCCCAGCTCCCCAGGGAGCCGCGGGTCCAGATGTGGATTGGGGGAGGACGTTGGCCGAGCTCCGCCCGGAGCTGCAGATCCAGCTGTGCAGGCGGGGGCGGAGGGGTGGACACTGTCGCCGATGCAGATGTGGAGAGACGGCGCCTTTGTCCTGGGCCCGCCTGGAGCTGAGGTTTGCACTGCGAGAGGGGGGCTCTGCCCTACGGTCCCATCGCAGTCTCCAGCCGCAGATGGGGCTGCGGGGGGACTCCCCCGAGCTTCAGGCCCCACTGGTCCCTGGTTTTGGCTTCATCTCTCCCTCCTCCCATTCCCATCTCCCCTACACTCCAGGACTCCCAAATCCTCCTCACCCCCTTTGTGAGATGCTGGCAGCCCCATTCCAGCAGCTCTTTGCTTGCTCCAGTCCAGCCCCACCAACTTTGCTGGGATCCTGCCATTCCCACCTCCCCCGGGGTCAGTCGTGCAAAACCGCTCCCAAACTTGGCCGTGCCCGTCTGATCCTTTCAACAGCCTCGCCAGCCCCTCCCCTCAGCTGTGATTCCGACCCACAACAAGCCCTCAGCAGAGGGAGGGAAACGCCAGTCAGGAGATCCATGAGCAGAGGGAAATTCGGGGCTGGCAGCAGCTCCGTGGAAGCCGCCCTCATCCCTGAGGGCGCGGCAAGAAAAAAAAAAAGGGTCCTGCAGTGCCAGACATTCCACAAAACACACCAGAGCCAGGGATGCAGGGGGAATAAACAGCCTGTCTGGATCCAGCGGAGCATCCTTCGGAGTGGGCTCCGGCCCTCCTTCGGCCTTTGTCTCCATGCCCGGGTCACACGAGGTCCCGCTGTGAGGGATTTACATGAAAGGCGGGGAGAGGAGGGGAATGGGGAGAGACAGCCACAAGGAAGAGGCGGAGGGCGGAGAAAAGCGCTGTAGTGGAACAATTTGGGCTAATTTCCGCGGCGGGTCACTGGATCTGTGCTGGGAGTAGGGAGTCCGTTTCCTGGAGCCCCTTCAGGCCCTGGGACGGGCTCTGAGCTCTCCCTGGAGCCGTCTCCAGGTGAACACCCCCAGCTCTCCCAGCCTGGCTCCCGGGCAGAGGGGCTCCCGCCCTCGGAACATCTCTGTGGTTTTCTCTGGAGCGGCTCCAGCAGCTCCCCGTGCCGGGCCGGGCCCGGTTCCGCGGGCGGGCTCCCGCCGCAGGCAGCCCGGGGCAGCGGCCCTGCCCGGGCACGCTCCCGCCGCGGGCGCCCCACGGGAACAGCCCCGTCCCGAGGGAATGCGCGGGCAGGGTGAGCAGGAACAGCCTGCGAGGCCTCCCGGGGGAATGGCCGGGGCAGGGCCGGCCGGGGCACCGGGAGGGCAGAGATGAGCCCAGATCCTTCCAATCTGACCCCACCGCGCTGTGCTGTGCATACAGAGGCTGAACTGATCCCAATATCCCGGTTGTTCTCTGAGCGCCCGGGTGCTGGAGGAGCCGGGCTGAAGGCTGCTGCCCCCGGCTCACACCCCGGCAGGATTCCGGCTGCTCTGTCCCCGTTTGCCATCACGCTCTGTTTCCATCGCAGCTGAAGTCCCAGGCTCCGGGCAGCGCGGAGGAGCTGCGGTGTCTGCAGGCGCTCAATCAGCAGCCCGAGGGCTCCAGCCTGGAGAAGCTGAGCAGCAGCCAGGGCTGCCTCAAGCTGGCCAGCACCATCAAAGCCTATGTGGCCACGGTGAGCCTGGGACCAGGGGCGGATGGGGAGCTCCTGGTTGTCCCCGTGCCTCAGTTTCTCCATCCACCTCAGCAGAGCAGTGGGAGGGGGGAATAGCCATGATGGTTCAAGGTGGGAGTGGGACTCAAGTCCCTGACGGTGGCCAGGCCCAGAGACAGCGTGACAGGGAAGGTGATGGAGGCTTGGAGTAGCAGCTCAGGCATTGGGAACCCCTGTGTCACCTTTAACCAGGGAACTTTGTCTTCTCTGTGGCACAGGTGACTGAGAACATCATCCGCAGGAACGCCGTGAAGGGTGAGTCCCTCCTGGGCCAGAGCCTGACCCTTGGGAGCTGTGATCCATGGAAACTGTGATCTATAGGAGCTGTGATCCACTGAGCTGGGATCCGTGGGAGCTGTGATCCAGGGAGTTGTGATCCAGGAGAGCTGGGATCCATGGGAGCTGGGATCCAGGGAGTTAGGATCCAGGAGAGCTGTGATCCAGGGGAGCTGGGATCCCAGGAGGCCAGCAGGGGATGGCAGGGGCAGTCACTCCTGGGGCAAACTCCCGTGCTGTAAGCTGGGGCAGGAGAGGGGAGAGCCAGGATTGTCACTTGCCATGACAGGCACACGTTCTGGGAATGGGCTGGGGGACAGCCATGTCCATTTGTCCGGAGGCTGGGGAAGCAGGGCCGTGGCACTCACAGATGTGTTGGTTGATGATTGACAAGACTTTTCCATCCCTCAATAACCTTTTGCTCTGGTGGGTCAGTGGGGCATTCCCTGCCCTGCTGGCATAGGGCCGGGTGGCCCCACGCTGTTCTCACAGCATCTGTCCCTTTCCTGCAGAGGCCTGGCGGAACTACTTCAACACCTCAGAGGGGCAACTTCCTCCCAGAGCAGCTGGGAAACCCTCAGCACATCTCACCCTCCGCCCACAGAGCCTAGCTCAGGATGGTGAGTAGGGGAACCCCTCTGGGCACTGCTGGGTCTCCAAGATGGCAATGGGAGAGATCAAAGGGCAGGGGACCAGGACGGTTGGGCAGCTGATGGGGACAGGTCTCCTGTTCACTGCAAGACCACGAAGCTCCAGCCCTCCGAGCTGGATGAGTGGGAAGGAGTCAGAGCCACCCCCTCCCCTGGTGTGACCGCCTTGGGTCGCTCCCCTCAGGGCTCTCCCTTCCCACAGGACGCTCCCAGCGCTCCGCGAACCTGTCCCAGTCGTGCCGCCACGCCATCACGCACTGGGGGCACGGCAGCCTGGTGTCCCACGTGCAGAACATGACGTACCGGGCGGGGCGGCTGCGCGTGGAGCAGCCGGGCAAGTACTACGTGTACGCGCAGATCTACTTCCGCTACCGCGGCGCCGGCCGCGACTCGGGCCCGCAGCTGGTGCAGTGCATCCAGTGGCAGCCGGCCCACAGCCCGCCCGTGCTGCTGCTCAAGGGCGTGGGCACCAAGTGCTGGGCGCCCGACGCTGACTACGGGCTCCACGCGCTCTACCAGGGCGGGCTCTTCGAGCTCAAGGCCGGTGACGAGCTCTTCGTCTCCGTCTCCTCCCTGGCCATTGACTCCAGTGACACAGCTGCCAGTTACTTCGGGGCCTTCCGGCTCGACCTGTAACACCCCCTCCGCTCCCGCCTGCCCCTGGACAGCGGCCAATGGCCCAGGGTGGCACAGGGTTCTTATGGCTGCGTTGTCCCTTGTGGTGAGGGATGAGCCAAGAAAGACACAGGCGTGGCTGCTCCCAGGGCTCTGCTGTGATCAGTGCCACCCTCCTGCCATCAACCAGGAAGGGTCTCCGAGGGCCTACAGGGGACATGCACAAGGAGGGACCTTCTGGCCCTGGTGGCACAGCACCTACCAACAGCTCCCTGCAGCAGGAAAGGCACCCACAAAGTGTCCCCATGGCAGGGTGACACCTATGAGTCTGATGCCACCTTGGGCAGGGCTGTGGGTGCCAGGACCTGGGGCTGGAAGCACGCAGGGACACAGGGCTGGCACCCCTGGGGCACCCCTTGTGGGGCTGGGGCAGGTCCAGTGTCAGCCTCTGGAAGGGAATGAAGGAGTTTCAGTTTGGGAGAGGAAAGCCTGGGGCAGCAGCAGCGATGGGTGCAGGGAGGGCAAAGGGCAGGACCGTGACTCCGCAGCAGTCCCCAGCCCTGGCACCACACCTGGCACGTGGCACTGGGGCACGTGGTGACTGAGCCAGGCTGCACAGGACCAGGAGCTCAGCATGGCTGCTGACCAAGCACCTCTTCCCGTGTGGATTTTGTCCCCTCCAACCCTCGTGGACAGCACAGTCCCCACTTCCTCACACCTCCAGCCCTGGCAATCCCTGCAGGATTCCACCTCTGGGCGAGCCCAGTGGTCACAGCAAGACCTTGGAGGGACCAAACCAGCCCTGGGGTGATGGACGCCAGCCCAGAGGCCAAAGGTGGGTTCAGGCAGGGCAGAGCAGGGCCCAGCTGGCTCAGCCCATGGGCACTGGGTGGGCACAGCCCCCTTCTCCAACTCCCCCTGATTCTCTGTATCCTGTTAAAACTGGGGGCATTTACACAGTGGCAGTGTGGGCATGGGGCTCCCAGGGACGATGGAATAAAGCCTTGTACTCCAGCACAGGTCTGGCCCCGTTGCACCCAGGACACAGCCCGGACCCAGAGCCAGGGGGAGCAGGGCTGGGGCGCTGCCAGAGCTCCAGACAGAGCCCAGCCAAGGCTCCTGCTCATCCTGCACCCACAGCACCTCCAGGGGCTCTGCAGCCCCCACGGACACCCGAGGCAGTGCCACGGGGATGTGTTCCTGCTTCTCAACCCAGAGCCTTCATTCCCGCAGGGCTCAGCTCCTGCAGACCGCTTGAAATCTGAGCCCATCCCGGCTCCTCCCCTGCGCCCATCAGCTCCCAGGGGTCCCAGTGCTCCTCCTCCTTGAGTCTGGGATTGCCGAGCCCAGCGCAGGACTCAGCCCGGCCCCGGGGTCACCCATGGGCTGTTCCTGGGCAGCTCCTGCCATCCCTCCTGCAGCTTCCCGGGCCTGACTCCCGGCCCTCCACATCCTTGGCCGGAGCTGGGGCTGAGCCAGGCAGTTCCCACATCCCCCCAGCCCAGCTGCTGGGCATTCCCATCTCTCCAGCCCCATCTCCTGCAGGCTCCTGACCTGGGGGGTTGATACAGCCCCCACAGCACGGTGCCACCCTGGCACCTGCACACAAGCACCTGCACCAGCCCCAGTGCAAGGGAAGATTCCCCAGCTCATCCAGAACCTCCAAAAGCTCATCCAAAGCCAGAGAGCACCAAGAGCAGCCTCCAAAGGGGTGACAGGGCTGACCCCCCTTGGCAGGGCCCCATTTTCCCAGTCCCCTTGGAGGGATGGAGGGAGCTGAGCTGAGCCTTGGCTCTGCAGCACTTGGCCCTGGAGCACACTGGGCTCTTGCCCAAAGCAAAAAAAGTGCTCCAAACCCCTCCATTCTAAAACCATCCCCCCTCTTGCTGTCCCAGCCACCTCGGTGACCCACAGAAGGGCTTCTGACACCCTGAGGTCTGGAACACCCCCGGGAGCCCCGAGCTCATCCCGCCTCTGGCAGCATGGGAGAGCGGAGCTGAAGCAGGGACTGCAGGAAATGCAGCAGGTGGTTCCAAGATTTCCTTTGAAAGGGAGTTTAACAGGGCCCAGGGGAGCCAGCAGAGGCTGTGTTTGCCATGGAGGAAGCAGGGAAAGCAGTGAGTGGGGAGAGCTGGGCTCGGTGCCAGCAAGTAGTGGCCCACCCCGCTTTCCTGGAAAGGAGAGGGCTCTGGGTGGGTGGATGGGAGAAGGAGAACTCCAGCAGCATCAGGGCAAAGAGCAGCCTCACCCTGTCTGGGGAGAGCCCAGCTGGAATTCCTCACTGTGAGGAGCTGGCACAGGTTACCCCGAGAGCCTCAGCCCCTGTGGCCCCTCTGCCTCCCCCTCTGCCCTCCCTGTCCTGGGGCTTCCAGCAGAAGGACTGGACACCCCCAGCCTGGCCAGGCCGGGCTCCCACCTGGGCAAGGGGATCACCACCAGCAGGAGAACCCAGCAGCATGAAAACCTGGCCTCCACAAAAACTGCCTGAGGCTCCTGTGCCAACAGTACCTGTCCCAGGACGTGCTCCAGGACAGAAGGAACAAAGTGTGGAAAGACCTGGATGAGGACACACCACTGTTCTCTGACTAAGGAAACAAAATCTGCTGTGCAAATGGAGTAAAGTACTGAAGATTTCTCATACAACTTTTCTGTTATTGTTAAAATTGTTTATTAGAAATTACAACTCACTATTTTAATGTGTGTATTGCTGACAAGTTCACTGTAACTCCTGCTCGAAAGTGAAGTCGATGGTCCCCAAACCAACTCTGCAGCCTCCTCTGCCAGCACCTCCCTCAGGCTGGGGAGAGCCACAAGAATAAACAACTCCCCATTATCCCTTCTGACCCTGTCCCCAGAAATGAGCGTTCCAGCTCCGCAGGCAGCAGCACATCCCTGCAGTGTCCCTGCAGTGACAGAGCTCAGAGCCCCCCGGCCCTTCCTTAACACCTCAGGCTGAAGGAGGATAGGGTCAGAAGGAAAGTGGGGAGAAATTCCCTGTGAGAGAGGTGAGGCCCTGGCACAGGTACCCAGAGCAGCTGTGGCTGCCCCTGGATCCCTGGCAGTGCCCAGGGCCAGGCTGGATGGGGCTGGGAGCAGCTGGAAAAGAGGAAGGCATCCGTGCCCATGGCCAGACGAGCTCCATGGCCCTTCCAACCCAAACCATTCCAGAATTCTGTGATTCCCTCCTGCTCTAACCCAGCCTAGGAGGTGGGGGGGTGATTGCAGCACTAATAAAATCTGCATGCTGACCTGATTTCCCATGGCCTCGCCCTGTGGATTCAATCCAGACACAAAGTGCTTCCTGCAGCTGCTGCCAAAGGACCCTCTTATCTCCACTGCCGAGGAGCTGCTTTTACCTCAGCCCAGGGCGTTCATAGCCCTGAGCCTCCATCTCTAAATAAATCCTGGGCCAAAGGCTCTTTTTTTCCTTCTCTGTTGTTATAAACCAGCTCATTGCTCTTTCCAAGTCTCCATCCCTGCCCAGACACGATCTTGTTTTACTTTCAAGTCCCCAGCCTGGCTCAAGTTCACAGAAGGGAGAGGAAATCCACGCCGAGATACACGTCACCCCGGCAGGAAATCATTCCTGGGGACACTGTAAATAAAGCACACAAAGAGAGGCAGCGGGGTGTGGTGTGAGCCCAGCAGCGCCCCTCGCTCTGCCCCAGGGCACCTCACCAGCCACCGCTCCCCGAGGGGAACTCAGCCTGAAAGAAGAGGGAAACAAAACTGAAGCCTCTTTCCTACAGCACGGAGGATTCGTGGGGCTGCGGGATGCTCCTTAAGCCCTGAGGAAAGCACTGATGCTGTGGGCGAGCAGGGGAGGCTCAGCGCATCCCTTGAGCAATCCCAGGGTTTGGCTGGGAAGGACCTTGCGGGGCCGTTTGGTGCGGTCCCATCCCAGCTGTGTTGCTCCCAGCCCCTTTCCCGCGGCCCCACCGGGATTCCAGGGGGAAGAAGGGATTTCTCTCCTTTCCAGGAGCAGTTCCCGGTGCAGCCCGTGGCTCCCAGCAGCAGCGGGGCCGTTCCCCGCTTCCCTCTCGCTCTCAGCGGCCCCGGCTCAGCACAAGGGAGGGAAGCGCTGAGCCAGCCCCAGCCGGGTGCGGGCCCCCCTCACCACGCTTGCTCCTTTTATTCCCCCGTGAGACAAGCTGGGGACATCGGGAAGGAACAATTCCACATTTAAAGAAAATTCCTCATTTTGTGTCCTGTTCAAATCCCGGCACTATTCCACAGAACCAAGAAACCAGACTGCTTTGGGTTGGGACTTAAGGATCGGCGCAGTGGGAGGCTCAGAGTCGGCTCCCTGCAGTCCCACCCTGCCCTTCCAGCATCCGACAGCCAAGTGCATCCAGCCAAAGTCATGGGCCAAAAATGGGATATTGCAAACTGCCCCCCTCCCCCGGTCCTTCCAGGTCTCTCATCCAGTGGATGCAGTGGATGGACCTCCCCAGCTCTGCCCTGCATCCCCGTCTGTCTATCTGTCTGTCTGTGCCGAAGGGAACCACAGGGCTCCTCCTGTAGTGAAGCAATGGAAGAGCAAGAACTGGACTGGGCAAAGCCCCTCTCAAGAGCTGCAAGTTTGGCACCGTGAGGACTCCAGATCCTGCTGGCACCCAAAGGGAGCCTCCCCAAAGCCCGGCCCTGCTGAGCTTTCCCTGCCTCCTTCCCACTCCCACCCTCCCGGACTGCACTTTCTCCAGACAGACAGCATCCCCAGGAAACCTCTCCCACTGAAGAAACCATGCATGGGACAGACACAGCAGCAGCTGAGGAGAGCCAGGAGCTGCTGGGCAGGTGTTTCCTGCCCCAGGCTCCCATCCCCATTTGGCAGAGCAGCTGCAATTCCCTCTGACAGCTGCTCCCTGCCCTCCTTCCCCGGGAGCAGCTGGAATGAGCCACCAGTCAGCTGGGATGGTCCATCTGGGATAACCCTGCACACGGGTTTCCCTTTTGGCACCTTACCTTTGCACTGGCTGCTGCAGCCTTCCCACAAGGAGAGGAATCCACTCATGGATCATGGATCTAATTGAAGCAGGACCACATTTCCCAAAGCTGGGACCCTCCTGAGGATGGTAAGGTGAGGAGAAAACAGAAAAGCTTTGTGTTTCTGCTATCTCAGGAAGAGAAGTACACAGGACAGCCATTCCCAGAAAGGAGCTCCCAGGGCACTGGAAGAAGGCAGCTTCTTCCCTGAACTCAGTCCCTGCTCCCAGGAGCATCCACCTGCCCTCCAAACAGAAAAAAGGACATTTCAAGGCAAAACTGTTGCTGGCACAGGCTGAGGCAAAATATAGAGAATTTCAACCATCTCCTGCTGCACAAAACCAACACAGACCAGTCCAGGCATTTATTTCCCAAGCAGAAGGAACTGGATCCATCAGTGACATCTCTGGTTGAAGCAGCTTTGAGCTGTACAAGGATTGAGACATCAGGTGGAAGCAGCAGAGCAGGGACTGGCGGCTGGATGGCTTTGGAAGATCAAGAACCTGGCTTTTGCTCCTTGGAAGGACAAGGAATTTGTATCAGAGAGATTTTCAGAGGGACCCAGCCAAGTCAAGCCAGAAGTCCCCACTGCCCACAGACATGAAACTGAGGCCAGGCTGAAGAGCACCAGTCTCCCAAGGCATCCAGAAGCCTCCCAAATTCCAGTAAATGGGCACAGTTTTATTAACAGGAGAATCCTTTGGTCAGTGCTGGCACAGGGACTGAGCACAGGAGGCTGTGGTGGGAAGGGTTTCTTGCATAGCTGTTGGCCAAAGGAGCCCTGGGAATTCCCCGCTGGGAATCCAGGGACAGGAGGGAGCAGGGACAGCATCTGTGCCCCAGGCACCGGGCTCTGCAGTGGGACAGGGGGAGGAGGAGCCACCTGTGCCACGTCCAGCACCATTGGGGATGGGGAAGGGCAGGAATTCAGGACCCAGCCTCTGGGATTTCAGTGCTCAAGGGAAATCAAAGACAAGGAATCCTTGGGAATGGATCAGAGAAAGGCAGCAGGATGGGAAGACACCTGTGAACTCTTCCTATCTCCTCCTTGCAGTTCTCCTGAGAAGGCAGTGGCAGAGTAATTAATATATTCACTAATTAATCAAAACCAGCATCTTCCCAATCAGAAACTGGGTCCCATTTTAAGGAGATCTGATGGGGGGGGAGGGGGTTGGTTTGCTGGGCTTTTTTTCCTTCTTTCAGCCAAGCAGCCTCAGCCAGCTAAATTTTATTTTTCTCTCCCCAACTTTGGCTTCCCAAGGTTGTGATTTTTCTCAAGGGGACAACTGGGAATACCCCACCCTGAGCCCAGCCCTGTCTCTTTGCCACCACCTGAATACTGTGTGCAAAACCATCCTGCTCCTTCCACACCTCTGGAAGTGCACAAACACCTTGGCTTTTCCTCCCCACATTTGTAACAGCAGTTCCAACAAAAGAAGAGGAGGAAATACAATTCTCTAACATTTTGCTTTTACTCCTTCATGGAATCTTTCCAATGCAACTTCACAAAAGCAACGTAAATAAAGTCTCTTTTTTTTCTTCTAAAAAGAAGATCATGTTCCACAGATTCCGTAGTGCAATTCGTTATCTGGTAGAAAAAAAATATCTTCTTCAGCTCCATGGATGAAAACGCTGGAAACAGTTCCATGGTCTCAATAAAAATAGGAAAGTCTACCCAGGATGGGCTAGAAAGTTCCAGGTATGTGGGACACACAATCCCTACAGTCTGCCTCTAGTTGAAGAGGATGGAATCGGGGTCCTGGTTGGCCATCTGTGCAATGTGCTTTAGTACATCCTTTTTGGTAATGATCCCCAGCAGCTTCCTGAAAAATGAAAAAACGCTTTTAATGCACCCACACTGCCAGAAGGGGCCCTGGCAGGGCCACTTGAGCCCCTTGCAGGTGCTGAAGAGTCTTTTGGGATTCAAAGTGACAGCCCAGAGAAAGTACTGCACCCTCTGAGGGTGGTAAAACACTGACACAGGCTCCCAGAGCAGCTGTGGCTGCCCCAGCCCTGGAAGTGTCCTGGGCCAGGCTGGACAGGGCTCGGAGCTGGGCTGTCACAAGTGCCTTTGCCAGGCAAGAGCTGCTCCAGGATCCAGCCCCATCTGCATCCCAGTCCCCTCTGTCCTGGGAGCAGGGGGGTTCTGGCCCCAGGGCTCCTACCCGTTGTGTGTGACCAGGCACTGGCGCAATCCCAGCTTGCGGAAAATGTCCACCACGATCTCCATGGGCGTCTCGTCCGTCACCGTGAAGGGACTGAGGTCCAGGATGCTCCTGAGCTTCAGCACAGACGGGGAGCTCGGAGGCAGGGGGGGACAGTAGTCAGTGAAACAAATAATTGAGGTGCTCACGATCCCATCCTGCTTCTTCCGGGCGTTTTCTGCAAAGAGAAATATTTGAATCAGTATCAGCACTCTGCTCCTTTTCCACACAGAAGAGCGTTCCCGTTCCTCAGCTCACATTTAATGGCCTTGGAAGTCCTTTCCTTCCCTTTGCCAGAACTGTTCCCACCCAAGGAGGCTGTGATGGGTTTCCAGCCTTTCTTCTAAGGGAACCATGGAATCATTAAGGTTGGGTAAGATCCTTAAGACCATCAAGGTTAACTGTTGACCAATACCACCACCATGGCCACCACTAACCATGTCCTCAAGTGCCACGCATTTTTTTGAACACTTCCAGGGATGGTGACTCCAGGGCAGCCTCTGCCAGGACTGGACAACCCTTTCCATAAAAATATTTTCCCCAATATCCAACCTAAACCTCACCTGGGCACAACTTCAAGTCTTGTCCTGTCACTCATTACGTGGAAGAACCTCCAAGAGTTCCAAATTTCCACTGCAGGATCAGCACATCAGCTTTGCCCAAAGCCAAGGCTGTTGCATCTCATTGTACTCTGGCCAGGTAAATACAAGTTCTGGAGACCTTTTAACTTCCCAGTTTTTAGAGGAGGTAAATAAAATGCTTTGTACTTTCATGAGTCACTGATTTGGGTCCCATGCAGAGCAGTTAAAGGATTATTTTTAAGCACTCAATGACTGGCACAGGCTCTATGGGTGTCATGAGGGTCAGGAATGGAAAACAAGTCAAGTGCTGGCCATTCCTCAAACCTTCACAGCAGTGCACACACAGGTACTTTGGGTACCTGCCACGCTGCAATCTGACATCAGCCTTCCAAGGCTTCCTGGGAAGGACCAGGTCTGGCAGCCCAAACACCTGGCTGGATATTCAGAATACTTCGGAATATTTGGAATATTTGATCATGAAAACCCAAATCCCATCCTGTGCATCACTGTGCACAGCTTGGGGACAGGACCGCTCTTAATGAATCCCTGGAGATTCCAAGGAACCCAAGTGCAGAAACTCATGGTGGTACTACAGAAGGCAGGCAATGTACGTAATATCCTGATGCACTTGTTCCCCTATTTTATTCCATATTGTCCCAGGCAAGAAGTGACAGGGCAAGAGGACACAGCCTCAGGCTGTGCCAGGGGAGGTCCAGGTTGGACATTAGCAGGAACTTCTTCCCAAGAAAGCTTGCTAACATTGGAAGAGGCTGTCCAGGGAGCTTGAGTCCCTGTCCCTGGAGGTGTCCAGGGAAGGTCTGGCTGTGGCACTCTGTGCTCTGGGCTGGTGACAAGGTGAGGATCGGACACTAGTTGGACTCAGTGAACCTGGAGAGCCTTTCCAACCTAAATGATGCTGTGATCCTGTGACAAGCCACCCTGTCCTCCCCATCCAAGGCAAGCAGAGCCCACCCACACTGCTCAGGGATGCACCAGCTGGCCCAGCCACCAGCACCAGGAGTGTGTGACCTCTCCAGGTCAGTGACAGTGGCATTAATGACAGCACCTTCACCCGGGCAGGGCCACCCCTCACCGATGGAAATAATGAGGTCTCTCCTGAGGACAAACCCCACGAGGCGCTGCGATGTCCGGGACACCACCACGGGGTAGCCGCTGTAGGTGGTGCTGGTGACGATGGTCTCCACGTCCTCCACGGTCATGGTGTCCTGCGTGATGACCGTCAGGGGCGGGTCGCTCTTGCGTGGCCGCATCACGTCCATGGCGCGCGTCTTGTGCGAGAACTCCTCCTTGGCCTCCAGGAAGGGGTACCCGTTCAGGCGGATGTGCGCGTCGTAGATCCCCTCGCGGCCGATGGCGTCCGCCACCCACTTGCTGGTCATGGCCGCCGCCATCAGGGGCACGATGTACTCCAGCCCCCCGGTGAGCTCGAACATGATGACCACCAGCGACACCGTCATGCGGGTCACCCCCCCTGCCAACACAGCACGGCTCGGTCACCTGGCACCGGGTCACCTCTGCAGAAGGGTGGTGCCAGCACGGCTGGGCTGCCCCGCTCAGCAGCACCAAACACAATCAGAGCAGCACCAAAGCCTCTGTCCTGCCACAGCACCTGGGTCTCTGAAGGGTTTTGTCTCAGCATGGTTTAATTACACTTTTGAGATTCAAGTCCCAAAACTACTCCCAAATATATTACAGGAGTTTTGTTCCAATATCCATTCACCCTTCAGTGCTGCCCAGCAGTAAACAGAACCATTAATGAAGTTAAAGTATTTATCTTCCATCAATTACGTGCACACAATCTCACAAGGGTCTTGGGTTTGAAGGAACCTTGAAGTCTATCTCATTCCAACCCCTGTCACAGGCAAGGATACCTCCCACTAGACTGGGTTGCTCAAACAAGGTGTATCCTCTATAAAAAGGCCAAAGATGGGGTTTGGTGGCATGTTTTCAGAGGAGTTTCTCCTGATAAAGTAGTCCATTAGGACTCCTGTACTATTCCACGGATGAGGGGACTGGGAATTGTGAAAGTGAAGTTCAGTCACATGCACCCAGTCTCTCCAAGTCAGCCAAGAGGAAGAAGTGTTACTGAAAAACAGAGCACTTAAAAGCAGAATTGCATCACGAGATTTAAAGCCAGAACAGGAAGTAAAATGAATTAAAACCCCAGAGAAAATTAAAGTCCCTGGGCAGCTTGTTCTGGCTCCCACTCAGGAGCTCCCCCCTGCAGCTGCTGTGCCCAGCACCGGGCTGGAGATGGCAAAAGAACACCACCAGGGTGAGGAACACTCTATTACAGAGCATCCTGGGGCTCCTGAGGTGACACCAGCTCTGATGGTCAGTCACAACCACAGCTCTTCAGCCACAGAATCACTACAGAGTGGAAGGAGATCGTCTTTAAGGTCCCTCCCAGCCCAAGCCATTCTGTGGTTCAACGATTAAGGCAGGGATAACCCCTAAGATCAGGGAGTCCCCACTGTTCCCCCAGCACAGCCCCTCTCCACAGCCCACCCAGGCCAGCCCCAGCTTACCCAGGCAGGCGGCGGCGCCCACCATGGCGTAGAGGCCGGGGGTGATGCAGTCGGCGCCCGGGCTGCACCAGCCGCTGAAGATGGCCCAGTCGTGGTGGTAGAAGGCCAGCTGCTCCACGGCCACCCCCAGCAGCCGGCCCGCGATGGCCCCCACGGCCATGCTGGGGATGAAGAGCCCCGAGGGCACCTGTGGGAACACGGGGCAGTGAGCAGCAGAGCCCAGGGACTGCACACAGGAGGGGTGGAACCTCAAAGCACAGTGAGGCAGAGGCTTTGCTGGAGCTGAGCTGGAAGGGACATTTGAAAAGTCATCTAGTCCAACCGCCCTGCAATGAGCAGGGACATAAAAACTGTCCATCAGCTCACACCTGGGAATTGCACCTGCAGCTCCAGAGGCTGCACCAAACAACTTCCAAACCTTCTGAGCAAGGAACAGCTCCAATTATGCATTAACAAATTAAGACACTGATTGCTTTGCAATTAGCTCTTTCATCTAAATCACATATTTATCAAAAAAGCTTGAGGCAGGACAATTTAGGAGCATTCTGTGTCTGGAAAATGGGATGTGGAGCCCTGAGGCACCAGTTTTGTGACTGCATTTGGTGCCCACAGTCAGGCTGGAAGGTTTCTACTGCCCTCAGGTCCAAGCAGCAGTCTGTCCCTTTCTGACAGAGCTTGGGGGAACACATGTCTGATTAGAGAGGAAATAAAACTTTAAGGGTCCTGAAGAGCATGGGAAGAACATGAGCTCCTTTACAGGAAACCCTCACCTTCATGCCAAAGGTGAAGATTGTGATGAAGACCTTCATGATGAGGGCCAGTGCCAGCTGCCACATGGCTGTGTACACGCCGGGGCCAGCGGCGCGGTCGGGCAGATCGTCCCCCTTGGTGCTGTTGAAATCGTTCGCGTACTCGCAGAGCTTGGACGAGTCCAGAATGCCACAGTCATTGAAGAGCTCCGAGATCAGCTCGCTGGTGCTCATCCTGGTGTACTCGTTGGGGAAGGCCAGGATGGCCGTGATGGCCGTCACCACGATCACCTCCAGCACCGGGTACTTGCCCAGATGCGTCGTCTTGCGCCGCCTGCACCAGGCGATGTTGCTGCGGATGAAGAAAGCTCCCCAGAGGCCACCAAATATTCCCAGCAGGATGAAGGGTACCAGCTCCAGCAGATGCCATGGCATGTGGAACTCCACGTAGAAGAGCACGAGGCGGCTGTTGCCGAAGGGGTTGATGGAGCGCAGGGTGAAGGCGGCAACCAGTGCGGCGAAGAAGGAACGCCAGAGGGTCTTCAGAGGGAAGTAGTAACTCACCTGGAGAGGAGAACCAAGCACATTTGGTCACTTGAACACTTAGCATGACCCCACTGCAGGGAGTAAAGCCAGGACAGAGATCCATGAGCACTGGCTCATTGCCTGCTCTCCAGCCAAGCACCCCAGGCTTGCTCTGGAGCCCAGTTCAATGAGGACTTCAGTGAGTGGGATGGGCCCTGGCCTGCAGCACGTGCATGTGTCCTCTGTGATCCCTGAAGCAACTCACTTGGGTAATAAAACCTGTCACACATCAGCCATGAGCTGAATTGAGAGAATTCTATGGCTCTGCAAGGTCCAAAGTACCAAACATCAGTGCCTGCCATCACTGCCACCAACTCTTGCTCAGCTGAGCAAATCCATCCCTGCCCTCCGCTTAAATCCATTCTGGTACTCTCCTGAGCTAAACAGCAATGGTGCTTTCACATCCAGATCAACAGATTAAGGATTAGGTGGTCCTTGGGAAGAAAAGAGGATTGATAAACCAGAGAAGTTTGTTCCCATGTGTAGGTGTAGAAGAAGGGATTACAAGTGACCTTGCCCCTGATAAATCACAGTTGTACTAATTACCAAAGAAGAAGAACAGCCCTGCCCTTAATGGGTTGCAGCTGTGAGTAATAAAGATAAGTGTGATAAAAGGGGTGGGTTGGCCAGTCAGGGAGAGCCTGGAGGAAGAGGACCTTGAGGGAGAAGACCTTGCAGAGGTAGAGGAGCCCTGAGGAAGAAGGAACAAGGAAGAGAGCTGCTGCAAAAGATCTGCTGTGAGATCAGTCTGGGTCTGATAGACTCAGAGCCTGCTGCTGCAGCCTGCAGTCATAGCAGAACTAGGTAAAAGCCTGTGGTCAGAGGCAGCAAGGAAATACTTGCAGTCATCTTCCAGCAGGAAATAGCCAGCAGTCAGAGTCTGTCAGAGAAGCCAACAGCAGGAGTTTGCTGTAGTCACTCAGGATGGCTGAGCTGTAAAGAATGATAAACTGGAACCTTTTTCACGTTGTTAAATGAGAGTCTGTGTCTTGGCTCGTTTCTACCCCTAACGAGAGGTGTGCTGCAACACCCAGGTACCCTGGGACACAGCTGTCAGGAGAGTGGACAAGGGAAAATGGCCTCAGGCTGTGCCAGGGGAGGGTCAGGTTGGACATCAGCAGGAATTTCTCCACAGGCTGTGTTTCTAACCCACAGCATTCCAAGGTTACCTCCTCCAGGCTGAAGAGCACTCCTCCAATGGGAGCTCCAAAAGCCACAGACACACCGGCGGCAGCAGCTGCTGACAGCACCTGAGGGACAGACAGAGGCACTCATTCTCCTCAGCCCTCCCAGCCACCCCCCTTTTTCTGGTTTCTCTTCACTTAAATTTGTACAATGTTTATCTACAGCACAGTCAGCTAGGTCTGACCTGCTTTAAGGTGGCAGGGAAAAGGTGGAGTGAGCCAATTCCTTAAGAAGGAGCTCCAAAACAATCAGTTATCATGACAGCACCATTAAACCCAAAACAGAACCATTCCCCCCAGCCCCAGAGCCCCAGGCCCAGCTGGCTCCCCAGGCTGGTGTCCCCACGCACCTCCCTGCGCTTGGCCTCGTTCTTGCGGTACTTGGTGAAGAGGTGGCACAGGATGTTCCCACAGCAGCAGGCCACGTGGACCAGGGGCCCCTCCTTGCCCAGGCTCAGCCCCGAGGACACAGCCAGCACCAGGGTGACGGTTTTGATGACCAGCGTCCACTTGCCCAGGTAGCCTCTAATGATGAAACCACTTAAGATAGTTTTGATCTGGAAGTCAAGCACACAAAGCTCTACAGGCTTTCATTCAAGCCCTGGGCAGAGCTCCTGATTTACTGGACGTTCCCAATCCTTTCCTACAGCTTACAAGAGTTCCCCTGAGCTATCAAAAGTGAGAGTCCATAAAAATATCTCTCCATGCAAAGGCAGGAGCAGCCATCTGAGTCCTTCCCTGAGGGCCACTGTCCCTGCTGGAGGAACACCTGAGCAGCACCTCCTGCAGCAATGCCAGAACATCTGATTTTCCAAGGGATTGCATGGAGACTTTAGTATTAGACATGTTTCAAACAGCTTGGAAAAACACCTACATATGAAGCCATCACCTAAAATGGAATCTATTATTCCATAGCATGCATGTGTAAATTTTGGGTGGTGGATCCCTACCCCACCTGAAAAAACAACCCACTCTCATTCTCACTCACCTCTGGGATCCCTGAGCCACAGGCATAGGGAGCAAAGCCCTTCACCAGGAGCACAGCAAGGAGGGAGAACATCAAGGCCCAGATAACGTACATGAAGTAGTTGAGGATATATGCAAAGGCTCCCTGAAACACAGAGGAAATTGCCAAGATCAGATGGTTTCAACTGAAACCACACCAGACCTGGGCACTGAAGTGAGCACAGGGAATCAGCAGGACACCACACAGAGTTATCAGCTAAAAATGGAGAGACCTGCCCTAAGTCTGAGGTTTCAAGGCCAGGTTCCATTTTCTGGGTTAGCAGCTATGGCATTCTCCCAGGACATTCATGGGCAAAATACCCTCTAAGAGCACATCCTGGACACAGCAGTGGCACACTGCACCTCTAAATGTGGCAGTGTTTTGCCTCCCCACATCCCCTCCAAGGACAACACCCACATAACCTGTTTATTGACACCCCTTTAGGGCCCCAACAATAAACCACTGAACCACCCAGAGCTTGGACTCCTGGCATCCACAGCACCCCAGGGATGCTATACAGGCTGGGCAAACAAGGAATTCAGCACCAAAAGCAGTTCCAGGCACCCATCACCTCTCCATGGCCAAGGATCAGCTGGGACCAGCTCTTCCACTCAGGACACTTGTCCCTGTCGGTGAAGGTGGTGTTGGATTTCCAGCAGCAGTGCTCATGGTTGAACCAGAACCCTGCCAAACACACTCCTTCCTTCAGATCTGTCATCCAGTGGGCAGAGATGTCGATCAGACCTGCCAAGGAACCTGGTTTAAAGGGAAAAAAAACCAAAATAATTTAATGAGCAGGTCACAGTCTGCACCACCAATTTTGGACTCACCTCCCAGCACATAGAGCAGTGTGGTATTTCTGCCTACAACTCACTTTTATTCTATGGAAAGCTAAATGAGAGGATTTGCCTAGTTTTGAATAACTTCAATATATTGAAAAGAGCAAGTCAGGAAACAGAGCGTGGCTGATGATGTTTCAAAGGTTGACTGTGTCCAAACCCCCCCTGCATAACCAGCAATTAATTATTCTCAATAACTGTTTGTTAAATACAGCACAGCAGCAGTGGGAGGCAGAGAGGGATGTCCCACATTCCTGGGGGACTCAGACAAAATGTGTCACCAGCATCCAGGAGCTGTACCAACAACAGCAACACTGCGACAGGAATAACTCTGAATTTGGAGAAAACATTTCCAACCCTAATTTAAAAAAAGAAAAATTAAGGAGGGGAAAGTTACAACTGTGCCAAGTAAAACAAGGCAGGCAGAGCCAGCACAGAAGAGAAGTCAGGTTTTAAGAGGAATCTTCAAGTCCCTTTTGTTAATAACTCCTCCAATCCCAGAACCCCCACACCAAGGCAGAGGCCAGGGACCTCTGATCCACAGAAGCAAGTGGCAGAACAAGCTCCAGAAGCTGCAATAAACATGCAGCAAATCCCCCAGTTAATGACCAACTGGCCAGAAGCCTTCCTGGGTAAATATTAACACAAGATTTCCCTCCATCCCTCGTGACAGATGCTCGCTGCTTCCCATTGGGAAGATTTGTAACCAAGTGATTTATTCCTGCTGCCCTGGGCAAAGTTTGGTTCTAAGTAATACAGGAGGTCTCAGACAGCTGAATTCTGAAAGACACCTGTTTTCCAAGCAACACCTCTCCCTTTTTATATCGAAGTATAGACAGAAAAAAAAAACAAAAAATAAGAAACTTGCTGGCAATCCCTGAAATTAACCCCTTCAGTACCCATGAGGAGCATTCAGCACAGACATTCCCAGTGTTTCAATCAGCTCTACTTTAATGAACATTTTTTGTTCATTTCAGAGTTCTATGCCAACAGCAGACCCAGAGCAGTGTCCAGGACATCTCTCAGCCTCAGTTTTGTATTTTGGTTGTGCAAAAACAGGCTCAAAGCACTTAAAAAATAATTCCCTGTGAATTTACAGGGTAGCAGCACAGCCCTTGGTGTCAGCACAAGCCCTCACTCCAAAATCCGGCTGCTCCAAGGATCTGCCAGGCCTTGGGGAGGAATGGATCCTGATGCTGCAGTGCAGGAATCAGTTTTACCTGGAGGTTTGCTCTCACCTGCCAACAAACCAATAAGGAGCATCAGCAGCCAGCCAGAGAAGGCGTCGCTCACGCTGTGCAGCAGGGCCCAGGTGGACTCTTTGCTTCTGTTGGTGATCTGGGACAGAAAGAAACAAAAACCTGTGAGGACTCTGATCCACTGTGGTGTAAATGCTCTAAACTACTTGGTGACACTGTGACTCTGCTTGGAGGAGGGAAAGAAAAAGCACCTGACAGTGGCTGCTCCTACAGCTGCTGCAGCTCTGGGTGTGGGCAGGAGAATGGATCAAGGATCATGGAATCCCAGAACGGGTTGGGTCAAAAGGGACCTTAAAGATCAGCCAGCACCAGTCCCTGCCATGGGCAGGGACACCTTCCACTATCCCAAGCTCCATCCAGCCTGGCCTGGAACACTTGCAAGGATGGGGCAGCCGCAGCTTCTGTGGGCACCTGTGCCAGGGTCCGAATGGTATGGACAGAGATTGGGGTCACAGATTTAATGCCAGGAGAGGGGAATGGTCCAGCTGGGAACTGGGCACTGGTGGCACTGGGAAGTGGGACTCAGCCCTGTCCCAGAGGCCCAGGATGGCTGAGGCCTGTCAGTCTCAGTGCTGCTGACAGGCAGACAAAGGGTGACAGAACAGCCATTGTGTGCCCAGCTGCCTCTCCCAAGGGAAACGTTCCAGCTCAGCATCCCCGTGACAAAGCAAGGCAGGAGCAGGCTGGGCACATGGGTGTTTCAGCTAAAGCCCCCCTTGCACTCTGAGCAGATTCCTTTGATTGCAGAGTGCTGTAGGAAGGAATTCTAGAAGAACTGAACTCAGTCTTCTCAAACAAAAATATTCTCATAGAAAGAGCACCATTCACCAGTGCAAATGTGAGAGCAGAAAACCAGACTGGTTCTGTTCTCCAAACTCCCATTTGGAATAAATCAAAGCCTTCAGAAGAGAAGCAGTGGCCAAAAAAACTGCAACATGCTGGATTTAGTGCTCCTTTTTCTCAAACTGAACTCTCAGCTCTCATCCTAGGGGCAATCCCTCCATCCCAGAGGTCTCCAAGAAGAGCCTCCCTACCCCAGCAAGAGCCACACATGAGTTATCCTGCACTCAGAGGAGGAGGAGGAGGAGAAGGAGGAGAAGTTTTTACCTCCCTGTGCCGGTCTCGGTCCCTGGACTTCTCTCGCACCCAGTCGATGGTGTTGAAATCCTCGTAGGTGCCCACGCCAGGCAGAGGCTCCTCCAGGAAATCCATCATGGTGCTCGTGCCGTTCATCCCTCCTCCATTATATGACGAGAAGCCTGCTGGGGAGGAAGGGGGAAAATCTTAGTTTTTCCTCTTTTTTTAAAAAACCAAAAGTCACTTAGGAGGAAAACCACAGATTTCAACGGAAATAAAGAGCTACTGAGGTGTTTCCTGAGCTGAACGCTACAGGCACATGTTCCCAGGTGATCTGTGCCAGGGACACCCTCCCCAGCCTCAACAGATCACCTGGAGATGGGGCTGCTCTTGGAAATGACTGTTCAGAGCAAAGTAAATCACCACCAGCATCTAGATGGTGCCTTTTCCCCAAATCCAGGACTTGCTATAAGGATATTTTGCCATTTGAGACAAGCAGAGAGAGAGGAGAAAAGGAATATTAGGACTTCCAATAGAGCTGAAGGGTATCCCAGGTAGATCTGGCAAGGATGAGAGCAGGATGGGCAGGAATCCATAATGGGAGCAGGGAAACAGGGAAAGCAGAAAGTGGTACCAAATGGGGGCATGGGAAAACACCAAACTGGAACTTGCAAATTCCCTCAAGGTGAGAACTCAGCCAAACAACTGGGCCTCCTGCTTAACCTGCTCCAGCCCATGGAAAACAATGCTTAGGTTGGGTGTACATTCCCCAAATTCTGGTTCTGGAAGACACTGAGTGTTTGCAGTCATTCAGAGGAAAAAACAGAAGAGCAAAAGCCAAAATCCAGTCAAAACTGGAAGGTGGGGGGAAGAGGAGGGTTAGAACTACCAGACAGAAGGATAATGGTTGATACTTGAGCATATTTAGCTTGCAGATATCACGGGGGCAAAGGTGTCTCCAGATGGGAAAAATAAGGAATTCAAAGAGCTGCCCTCTGCCCCATCATCTGAAGCAGGAAGGGAAAAGAGCTGTGAAGTCTTCCCAAGCCCATCTCCCAGATTGCCACAGCTGCAGGAAAACAAGATGAGTCATGTACAGAACTGACAACCACCACAAAATAACCCACTTAAAACAGCTCCTGGCTTCACCTGGGACACAAACAAAAAGATGGAGTTCTGCAGAGCTCTTCCAAATGCTGAGTGCACAGGCTGTGAGAGCCAACTGCACTGGGAGGGAAATGAGGCACATTTTCTGTGAGGAATCCCTGGTTTTAACAGCATTTTTGAGACCAGAAGCTTGGAAATGCAAAATCAGTATCAAGGTTTCCAGAGATTTCCCCACTGAAACATCCCTGCAAGAAATCCTAGATGCTGCTCTCTCAATGGGATGGATCAGAACCTCCTGGAATAAACCATCCTGACAACAACATGAGCAAGGTGAAACATGGAACACTGGAAGTGCTGGAACTCCTCCTGCCACCTGGCTGGTGCTGCCCCAAGGACATGAGAGCAGCCTGGCACAGGTATCCAGAGAGCAGAGGCCCCATCCTGGTCACCTCAACACCTCCCAGCTGCAGGAGCTGGGTTTGCTCCCACAGGAATGACCCCTCTCCCAGAAGCTCCCCAATCATCCCTGACTCTGTGCTGCAGACAGCAGGCTCGCTCTGGCTATTCCTGTTTTCTGGGGTTTTTTGCCTATCTACCAAATCTTTTCTAAAGATAAAAGATACAGCTGTCCTAAAGAAAAGTATTCATGCAGGAGAGTTAACCAAGCTAATAGAACACCCTGAGAAGCATTTTCCACGAGAAGATGAGATCAGGCACATTCCATGCTCACTCTCCTGGCATGACTGCCCAGACCAGTGACTTTGAGCTGTCCTGGGAACACTCTCCCAGCTCAAAGCTTGCCCTGGAGCAAGGCCCTGAGGCACAAAGCAAGCACAGAGCTGCAGTGACAGAGGGGCTGCAAGTCCTGGTTCCCCCAGCATGACCCTGATGGCACCTGCAGGAGCACCTGTGATCCCATCCACAGCCCCAGTGAGCCATGGGCAGATGGGATGGGCTGATCCCACTCCAGACCAAGCAGGTGCAGGCTGGAGACTGATCCTGCTCTCCAGGATCCCCACTCAGCCCAGCCTGCCCTCATACAGCACCAGGATTTTTATTCCCAAAGGAGAATCCCGAGGTCTCCAGCCACAGACAATTGTTCATTTGACAGATGACACTGAGAAAACATCTTTATATTTTTTTTTCGGGGGTAATCCAGCACTATGAAATGGCTGACAGCCATAAATATTTATAAAGATCTTATTTCCTGCCTCAGCTTGCTGCAAATCAAGGATCCTAGGATTCCCAGATAGGAATAAATGAGGAAAATGAGCTCCGTGATGCCCTGCCAAAACACATCCAGGACAATTGCACAGATCTCCCTGTTTGTAACATCCACATCTCCAAATCAGAGAGGGTGAGTGCAAAGTGACCCTGTCCCAGCTCATTTCAAACAGATTTCTCAGTGTTCTGATCACTCCTCAAAGGGGTTAATTAATGCCCCACTTCAGACCCTGCCGAGCTTAGGAAAACCAGGCTGCACTTGGTGAAGTTCCAGGCTGTGCCATGTGCCACCCCACAAAGCCACAGCGTTTCTGCCTGTCCTGCCATGCCAAGGGACAGCCATGGCACCTGCAGAGCTCCGAGGCTGCTTCCCTGCCCCAGCAAATCCCAGAAACGCGGGGGGTTCCCAGGGACAGTGCACAACCAACCATTACACAGCAGAAACGCCACAGCCCACCCAGCCCGCTCCGCCACCCTCAGCTGGCCCTGCTGCCCCGGGGCGTGCACGGGCACAGGGACACACTGCCCCGGCTCCCATCTCCTCCTCCTCCCTGCAAGGGTCTCCTCACCCCGGCTCAGCCACAGGAGCAGCTCCGGGGCTCTGTCCGTGCCGAGGCCGGCCGCAGGGGGACATGGCCGGGGCTCACAGCGGCACTCCGTGCATCCTCCTCCTCCTCCTCCTCGGGCTCCGCCGGGCGATCCCGCAGAGCTGCTGGGCCCGCCCCGCCCCTGGCGTCACCGGCACCGTCACCAGGGCCAGCCCCTGCCACTGCCACCGCCACCAGGGCAAACCCCTGCCACTGCCACCAGAGCCAGCCCCTGCCACCGTCACCAGGGCCAGGCCCCGCAACTGCCACCAGGGCCAGGCCCTGCAACTGCCGGGGACACCGTCACCAGGGGACACTGTCACCAGGGCCAGCCCCTGTA
This sequence comes from Ammodramus savannarum pratensis, assembly GCA_020466415.1. Taxonomy (NCBI): domain Eukaryota; kingdom Metazoa; phylum Chordata; class Aves; order Passeriformes; family Passerellidae; genus Ammodramus; species Ammodramus savannarum. The sequence continues at coordinate 18,064,776 of JAHXMQ010003489.1, forward strand.
ACTGCCGGGGGAACACTGTCAGCAGGGCCAGCCCCTGAAACTGACGGGGATACTGTCACCAAGGGGACACTGCCACCAGGGCCAGCCCCTGTAACCCACCAGAGGGACACTGCCACCAGGGGACATCTCCAGACCCACTCCCGCAGCTGCCGCTCCTCCCTGTGCTGGGCCCCAGGGCTGGGCCAGCTCTGCAGGTGGGGTCTCCCCTCCCCTGCTGCCCGATCAGCCCAGGGCACAGGGGGCTCCCAGCACCATGGCCAGGCCAAGCTGAGCTTCTGACCCACCAACAGCCCCAAGTCCTTCTCCTCAGAGCTGCTCTCCATCCATTCTCCTCCCAGGGCGGATTTGTTCCTGCCATTACCCCAACCCAAGTGCCAGTTCTGCTTCACCCAACAGCCCAGCCCCACGGATCCACCAGAGCCAAACCTTAACCACGGAGGGACACCCAGATACGAGCACTCTGCTCACCACCTCCCACATGGGACACTCCCTGCTCTGCAGCCCATTCCCAAAGCTCTGCCCCAAGTCACGATGCAGCACAGGAAAGCACATTTAGCAACAGTCTCCTGACAGTGTCGGGTCAGTCACTGTGCACTGACAGAAAAACTCCTTTCTTTTCCCACCCAGCTGACATTTTCCTTACTTAGTAACTCCCAGGAACGCTCTTTGCTCCCTGTCTTTCCAGCAGGCAGGCACTGAATTTTCCTTTTGTTCTCTGGGCATAGTCAGACTTCAAAAGCTCTCCCAACACACAGCAGCCTTTATCTCACCTTTATTCAGTGCACACAGAGCTCAAAGGGGCTGGTGATTAAGTTCCTCGGGCTCCAATTTGCTGGTGATAACTTGTCATTCAAGCATTGTCTGGGAGGCTGAAACTCTGCACGCTCCCCACACTGACTTTGGTCTCCCTGATAAAAGCTCCGGGTTCTGTGTGAGGTCAGGGAGGAAGGCGGGTGAACAAAGCAGGGGAGATGAGCCAGCTCAAAGCTCCCACTTCAATTTTAATCTAATTTTAAATTTGAGATGGAGAATAACTCGCTGCTAAATCCTGTTTGTGCTTATAAGCACCAGGGAATCACTGAGGGTAAACTGGGCACTCAGACCTCTGATTATGGAGTCACAGACAGCTCTGAGTTGGAACGGACTTAAAGCTCATCTCATTCCACCTCTGCCAGGGGAAGAGACACCTTCCACTGTCCCAGGCTGCTCCAAACCCCAGTGTCCAGCCTGGCCTTGGACACCTCCAGTGATCCAGGGACAGCCACAGCTGCTCTGGGTACCCTGTGCCACAGGCTCTCCATCCCCACAGGGAACAATTTCTTCTTAAATCTAACCTCAATCTTCCCTCTCTCAGTTCAAACCAATCCCTGTCACTACCTGCCTCAATTCTTGCCTTTAAAACTCAAGGAGAAAAAACCTTTTAAAACGCCACAGAGAAAAGGAGACCTTCCACCACCAGAGCACTTTTGAATCTTCCTCTGAATGGAGGAGAGAACCTCGGCCACCCCTCCCAGCTGGGCCCCCACAGCTTCAGGTTTCACACTGGTACCCCAACATCTGCCAGCATACGTCTGAAGTCAGCAGGGGAAGTTCACAGGGAGAACTGAAACTGGCATTTGGGCAAGACGCTCTTCCCCCTTTAGAGTTTCCTCTTTTACTTCAGTGTCACCCTGCCCTGAGGGCCTGAGCACTTGTCAACAGAGAGAGCCTCATCCAGGGGAAGCATTCCTTGGAGTTCAGCATATCCATGTGGATTCACCCCTTCTCCATGGATTTCACTGCTCAGACTCCAGGAGGAGGAGCAGATCCTCTGGCCAGACAAGGGGTGGCAGGGGAAGCACCAAATCCTCTGTGCTGTCACAGAGAGATTCTCTCCACGACAGAAAACCTCCAAAATTACAGATAAGCAAGAAAGGAAGGGAGGGGACAGTCTGTGCTCATATCACAACCCTCAGGAATGGCTCAGTGCTGCAATTTCATGGCACTCACATCCCTCCCTCCTGCCATTGCCAGCTCTTCTCCACAGCAGCTACTCTGGAAAACTCCAGGAAGGATTCTCCTGAAGCCAGAGGATATGCTCCATGTCACAGCCCAGGTGCCACACAGACAGGGACACAATCCAGCATGGAATCCTGCAAACTCTTCACCCTGGTGCCAGGAAACACCAGAGCCATCCTGGGCAGAGGCCAGCGGGACCCACACAGCAAATATTCCCATGAAATCCTATCCAAAGGCATCAGGAACAACAGAAAAGGGAGAGCTCGTGGCTGTTACCTCCCATCTCCCTGTCGAGAGGTGGGTCATCGTCGGCCATGCAGAACTCCATGGATGCTCCAGCTATTTCCAGCATATCCTCATCACTGGTGGCACTCTGGAAGCTCCCCCGACGAAAGCCCTTCTGATCCATGGCCAGAGCTTCCAAACCTGCCAGCAAAGGGAAGCTTTTTAGAGCACAAGCAGGAAAACTCATTTTCACACCCAACTGGACTGACACTTGACCCTGGAGACCCAGAGGCTGCACTGCTCTTCCCATGGGAAGGCTGGATGCAGTGATATCACCTGAAGTTCTGGCTGGAATTCCAGTGTTGGCCAGGGCAAGAGCCACTCCATATATTATAATAATTATTATTATTATTATTTAATTATTATTAAATAATCTCCACACATGCACTCAACAGGTTTGCAATGATTTTTTTATTGGATCCCACTAATCTCAAGGAGCTGCCCATGCCGCACCATGACAAGAGATCTATTGTCTCTCCTCCTCTTTTCCAGGACAGCAGAGGAACTACAAAAGCACAAGCTCTGAAAACATAATAATAAACTAAATAGGAGGGGAAAAGTCAGATGTGAGCCTCGAAAAAAACTCTTGCCATATGGAAGTGGGAATCTTTGCATTTCCATGAGAAGACAGAACCACAGAATGGTTTCAGTTGGAAAGGACCTCCATCTATTCCAAACTATCAAATCCCCACCTTGTCCCCATCCCAGAGCACTGAGTGCCACCTCCAGGCCTTCCTTGGACACCTACAGGGATGGGGACTCCAAAGTTCCTTGGGCAGCCCCTTCCCATGTTAGCAAGCTTTCCTGTGAAGAAATTCCTCCTGGTGTCAAATCTGAAGCTCCCCTGGCACAGCTTGAGGCTGCCCTGGTCCTGCTGGCCACACTGTTCCCGATCCAGGCCAGGTTGCCTGCCTGGACTCACTGCTGGCCATGTGCACCTTGCTCTTGCAAACACTGATCTTCTTCCAGAGAATTAAGAGAGAAACCAATTACACAGCTCAGACGTGTTCCAGGAAGGGAAAACACCAGCCAGCACTTCCCAACAGGCTGAATTACACACTCTGCAGAAAACACTTCCTATTACACAGAAGCAGCCATCACAGCACACACAAAAAGCCTTGGCACTGCACTCTGCTGAGCCTCACACTGTGGAACACCATGTTCCTTAACTTTTACACCGTGTTTTCTCACTAAACTGCCACAGAAGGTCCTGGCAAGGGGGGAGACAAGGGGAGCTGGGAACATGGGAAGGCACAAGAGCAGCTGCACACCCTGAGAGAACACAGACAGTGTGGCCCAGAGAGCCAAGAGCAGGAGAAACCCAGGAATTCAAAGTTATTTCCCAGCTTAACAATGAAAACAATTCAATGGCATTCAAGTGCTGTGATGCTCCTCCAGTAAACAGAAGATCCAGCTCCCAGCCTGGGAGGCAGGAATGGCCCAGTCAGCCTGGCAGAGAATTCAGGGAACTGTGCTCATGTGTCTCAGGGCTCGTTGCACCATAATAGGGTTTTACAGATATTTTCCAATAAGACTCAGTGGGTGTAAATATGTGGGAAACTGGGCTAAAATATCTGTGTATTTGTACAATCCCAGAATGGTTGGGGTGGGAAGGATCTTGAAGTCTATCCCATTCTACCCCTTGCCATGGGCAGGGACACCTCCCACTGTCCCAGGTGCTCCATCCAACCCAGCCTTGGACACTTCCAGGGATCCAGGGGCAGCCACAGCTGCTCTGGGCACCCTGTGCCAGGGCCTGCCCACCCTCCCAGGGAAGAATTTCTCCCTAATTCCATCTAAAGTTCTCTGGTTTGCACAGAAAGCAGCAGTTCCTGCAGCACAGGCAGAGCAACAGCACCTCCTGCTCCCCTCAATCCCTCCCTGAGCTGGTTCTCATTGACAGCTTTAAAACCCAAAAGCACAGCAGCAAACAGCACCTTCCAGGCACAGCAGAGCCCAGAGAATGCTTGGCAGCACAAGAAGGACACACAGGAGGATGATTCCATGCTCACTTCTCCTGTCAGATCGAGATAAGAGGTTTAAGACATTTTTTCTTACCACTCCCTCTACAGATGCTTTCCCAGGCACAAGGAATAAAATTAAATAAAAAATAGACCATTTCCATGCTTATCTGGTTGTTAATTTACCCCAGTTCTCCATTGGGCAACAGCTGCCTCTTTGCACAGGCCCTGGTGCTGCCAGAACCCCGGAGCACTCGTACATACCCCCGGACAGCCAGTGTCCCCAACGCCCATGGGACACCATCCTCCTCCTCCAGCTGCTGCCATCCACCTCCTCTGCCCTTCTACTCCGTGCTGGTGCTGCCCATGGCAGTGAGAGAAAGGGAAGCAGCACAGCAGAACCAGCAGGGTCCCCAGGCAGTGACTCAGTGCTGGCAGCAGGAAGCCGGAGCCTCGCTGCCATTTCCAACCCAAACCCCAAGCAGCATTCCAAGGTTTCCTCCCAGCTCCAGGCTGGGTGCCACCCGGATGGGCTCCCCCCGTCCCGCTGTCCCACCCATGCCAGTGGCACCTGGCAGCAGGGCACGGCACTGGCACTGCAGAGCTTGGGCACCCCATGCCCACAGCGGCCCTGCCAGCACACGGCTCCAGGGTTTCCCAGTCACAGCAGGGAAAAAGCTCCCACAGCACTTTTTCCTCCTTGTCAGAGGAGAGGCTCGACCCCAGCTGCAGCAGCACACATGGAAATCACAGCAGGAGCAGGCAGCAGTCCCGTTCCTGCTGTGGGAAGGAAGGAGCAGCTTACCACCTAGTGGCTGTTCCACTGGGAAACCAAAACCTGCAGCACGACACTGGGGCTTCTTTAAAGGTCAGCAAATCTAAGCTGAGCTTTGACAACTCAGGGCTTTCCTTCCTTCCAGCCCCACGTGGTTCTTAGGTACATCTCTTCCCCCAGGTACCAGACCACTGGTGTATAAACTAGGAAAATACTGCAGAATAAGCCAATTTTAACTGAATATAAGAAGAAAGAAGAAAAAAAATGTAACATTTGGCTGTTGGGTCAACACTCCTGGAGCCTGGCTGGGAGCCAGCAGAGTCAGGCTCTCATAGTCCCAGAATGGCCTGGGTTGGAAAGGACCTTAAAGCTCATCCCATGGGCAGGGACACCTCCCACTATCCCAGGTTGCTCCAAGCTCCATCCAGCCTGGCCTTGGACACTTCCAGGGACAGGGAGTCCACATCTCTGGGCAACATCATCACTCCACAGGCTTCCACCAACACTAAAAAATTCCCACATTTCCCATCCTAAACAGAGGAAGGGACTCCATGAGGGTGAAACTCCACCTATGTGTGAACTGAGAGAGCTGGTTTGGATTTTGCTGTATTCCAGTCCTCGAGACATGGAACCCTCTGCAGGAGGAGCTGAACTGAGAAGCCTGTGCACAGCTGTGCTGCCAAATCAATACCCCAGGGAGGGGCCAGCCCTGTGTCCCCATGCTGTGACAAAAGAGCCGAGGATTTGCCTCAGGCACTTCCCAAGACAATGTTATTTTCCAAGCCACATTCTCCTCCAATTCCCTGTGCTGTTTGAAGTGACCACAAACGGTCCCAGATTTGGTAAAGAGGAAACTACACCAAATTTCCAAGGGCCTGGAGTGACAGGACAAGGGGGAATGGTTTCACCCCTGCAGAGGAGAGGGTTAGAAGGAATTCCTCCCTGTAACAGTGGGGACACCTCAGCACAAGCTGCCCAGAGAAGCTGTGGCAGCCCCATCCCTGGAATATTCAAGGCCAGGTTGAAAAGGGCTTGGAGCACACTGGGATTGAGGAAGGTGTCCCTGTCCATGGCAATAGATGGTCTCCAAGGTCTCCTGCAGCCCAACCCATTCAGGATTCTGACAGCTCCATGCCTGGGGTGGCCACAAAGGATGCCAGGGCAGGAGCAGGATCCTGTCCCTGCTGTCCCAGGGGCACAGAGCTGGCCCTGGCACAAGGCTGACCTCTCCAGCAAACTGGCAAACACATCCTGGGAATGCTGCCTGTGCTGGCCAGGGCTGTCCAGCCAGGCCAGCCTGAACAATGGGTTTGAGAGAAACTGGGAATTCTACCAACACAGGCGGAACACAAAGACTTGCATTGTTTTAGGGCTTGTTTGGGGCTCTTTTGCTGTTCTCTGACACACACCCTCACAGGCCCTGGGAGCCAATACTGCAGGCTCTGCTCTGACATCCCTCCAGCAAGGTAAGGGGGCTGTCATACATCAGCCACAGCAGAGAGCAGCCCGTGAATCCTGCCCCAGTTTGGGTTTCCCAGGCTCACAGGGTGCTGTGGGACTCGCTGCCATCCCGGGATGCACAGACACACAGAGCCCTCGTCCTTCCACCCACACCAGGACCACCTCTCCTGGTACAATCCACCATTGCACAGAGCTCTGCCCCTCAGCCCAGGACACTGAACACTCAAACAGAGCAACACACCCATCCCAAAACCACCCCAGCAACTGCTCCAGCAGCAGGTACAGACCAGGTGAGTGCACAGATGTGCCCAAAGGCACTGCCAGCTCTGTTCAGAACCAGCACCAGTCCTCCAAAAGCCAAAATAAACATTGTTTAACACTAATCCAGCTGAGCTGGGAGCACTGGTACATCACAACTCACAATCAGGAACACATCTTTACTTGTTCACAGTTATCTGCCCCATCCATTAGTTTCACCACAAAATCTCTTTTTTTTCCTCCTAAACTTTCCAACTTTACCATTTTAGCTCTCACTTAAAAAGCCACAATCTCTGCTCAGCCACCTGTTCCCAGGAGTTTCCTCACAACTACTGCCAGCTTCCTTTCCTTTCCTTTTTGCTTAAGGTTTTGACTAAAAGCAGCTCAACATGAAAATGCCCAAGACCAAATACACAGGTAGTTTGTGACCAGTTGAGGGGAGGTTGCTACTGGACTCTAAACTGTATTTTCCAGACTAAATCCAGTTGTTTACAGCAGTTTCCATACTCCAACACAATATCAGCTTCTGTGCCATTCCTAACCTCTTTGGGAATCCAGGACAGTGTCACAGCTCTGTGTGGGAGGATCACCCTGTTTGCCCACCACAGTGTGGGAATTTATAAAATTAAAGGGTTTTGGGAAAGCTGCAAAAGGCAGGCCTCAGAGACAGCAGAACTGTGATTAGAGTTAAGCAGCAGCTATGAGATAGGCCAGCAGAAAAATTATGTAAGAAGTAGGAAAGTAAGGACAAATAGAACAATGGTTTTTGCATTAATGTTTGTCTAGGATAATTGCTTAAGTGCAGAAAAGTATATTTAGCAAGATATTAGGCAGTTTTAAGTTTAATAATGGGACTGTGTGCATTGTGTTTTAAGGCTTACAAACAGATATTGTACTTGAAATAAGCAAGCTCATTTCCACTTTCCAGGTTATGAATGTCTCTGCTGAACTCACACACTGTCCATTCACCACCACAGAGGATCCACACCTTTGGCTCACATGCCTTACACTTATCCCATTCTTCCCATTTCTGCTATGTTTAGTTATTCTCCTGGAATTCAAAAGGAAAAAGGATCTGTTGTTACAGATCTAACAGGGAAAGGCGATGCCCAAAACTGTGCCAGACAGAAAAAAAGCCAAATAAGCACTGATAAAATACCATCTCACCTCAAAAATCATCTCTTTTTTCCCATTTTTCTTTCTCCTTTAATTGTTTTAAGGACTACCATGGCTACAAAAGCAAGACTTCAGCAGATATTTTCAATGATATTTTATAGTCCAGTTTAGTGTCACGCTTGCATCAAGACCCAGACAGAAATCTGTCATTCCATGCCTTGTGAACACCCAGCTGGATCCCCTCCAGCAGAACACCTTCCCCTTTTGGTGTTCTTTTTAGGAGACACTTCTCAGCACACCCCAAAATCCAAACAGCACCTCATGGAACCAGGCCCAGACTCATTCTGATGAGAACTAAGCTGTGCCTCTTGCTCAGCAAGGTGGAAAACCCCCACCATACCGAAATATGGGCTACATCAGGCTTACCAGGGGATTTTCAGGTGCACAGAGAACACAAAACACCCAGCTTGCACAAAATCCTAGGAGAGATCAGGCTGGGAAAGCCTCCCTGAGGTGAGGGAATGGGGAAGAGAGCCAAGCCCAGGCTGGGGCTGAGCCCCAGGGAGCCACGAGGCTGACCCAGAGCTGAGCACACCAGGTACATTTCCAAACCCTCCCTCTCCACAAAATCCATCCCAGCTGCTCAGCACACAACGTGGAGATGATTTTATATGTTTTTATCAAACCACAGGATCTCATTCCACTCCCAGGCACCTCCCTGACCTGAAGTATAAAGAAGGCATCTCCTTCCTTGCTGATGGTTAAGAAACAAACAGAATTTTCTGAAGAAGGAAGGAATAGAGGCAGCCCTTTGGGAGTGCTGGATCAAGGCCCAGCAGCTCTGAGCCCCACTGCACTGAGGCAGAACAGGCTGGACAATAGCACAGGGCCAGCACAGCACTGCAGCCACTCTCCAGGCTCATTGAATTTCCAGGGATGGTTCCAACCTCCTCCCAAAGCAGGACACACATTCCAACCTCACCTTCCACCCAGCAACAGCACAAACTGGCACATTCTGGGTCCAAGTATTCTGGAGGAAAAGGGACTATTAAGCAGAAAATCAGGGATATGATGGAAATATCCCACCCCAAAACACCACCAGTTGCTGTGTCAGACCAAAGTGCTCAGCTAGGCTTGCTCCTCTCCCCAGACTCCAGGGACAACCAAAGCATCCTTGTTCCAACTAAAACACATATCCATCCACGGAGAGCAAGGAATGGTGGCCTGAACTGCCAGAGGGCAGGGGGGATATGTGGGATACAGGGGAGAAATTCTTCCCTGGGAGGGTGGGCAGGCCCTGGCACAGGTGCCCAGAGCAGCTGGGGCTGCCCCTGGATCCCTGGATGTGTCCCAGGCCAGGTTGGACACTGGGGCTGGAGCAGCCTGGAGTCCCTGTCCCTGGCAGGGGGTGGGGCTGGAGGGACTTTAAGGTCCCTTCCAACCCAAAGCATTCCATGACCTGTGAAACCAGGGCTCACAGTCCCTCACAAACAAACACCTGCTGTGAGGCTGTGCTGCAGCACCAGGAAGGGGTTGTTATCCCAGAGGAAACAATTAAACCATTCCTACCCACACTGTCACCTTTGCACTCATACCCACATCCAAGCTGCTGGACAAACCTGCTGGATGGGTCTGTGCCCAGACCATGGCAAGGTCAGGCAGTGCCAGCCCTCACCTGTCTGGGCAGCCTGGGGCTGCAGACACCCTGGCCAGCTCCCACAACACCCAGGGGACGTGGGGCACTGTGTGGGTGAACTCTGTGAACGTGCTCCAGGTGAGAAATTTGGGGCCAACTTGCCTTCCTTTACTGGCAGCCACATCCAGCTGGAGACACAGCTGGTGCCACCTTGCACAACAAGAAAATGAGGGACTGTGACAGAGGGAAAGAAATTATCTGGGATTTTGGGACCGGGGGTGAAGGTACATGCAAGGTACAGGAGCACAAATTCAATTCTCCAGAGATATTTTGGTGCAGCCAAGTGTGAGGTCACACCCCAGCCCATTCACAGGGTGGGGGCCATTCCCTAGAGGGCAGCTCAGCACAGCCAGAAGATGATTTGGCTGCTGCACCCCAAAGAAGTAAAAACAATTCTCTGTTCTACACAAGCACCACCCATGCAGCCTGTGAAAACAAAAGCAATCCTGGTTTCGAGTCCTTGTGGGAATAAAGGGACTCAGAAGAGCAGCAGTGTCTGCCAGCCATGTCCCCACAGCCTCCCAGGTGCTCCCAGTCCTGTCCCATGGACTCCTGAGCCTGGAACAGAACCACCAACGCCTGTAAAATTCCAAACTGTGCATTCCACAAACACCTGCTCTAAACAGATGCAAAAAGTTGAATCATTCATTTCATTCTGGCTGCAAAAACCTGAGGAACAAGATCTAAAATTAAGGAAGGCTGTAAAGCCTGGACAAGGCAAAGCTCACAGCACCCAGAACACAGAGTATCACAGGATTCCCAAATTCCAGCTGCTCTGTTTCTCACCCTCTCTATATTCCTGGAGGTTTCTCCAGAGGTGAGTTCTCCATGAGCACCCAAACAGACCCAGAGGGACAGAAGCTCCACCCCATGCACTGCAGCAGGGACAGACAGGAGGGAATCCCATCCCTGTGCTGCCCCATCCCATTCTCTGCCCCCGGCATTCCCCACAGAGCGGTCAGCACCCATTCCAGAGGGTCATTTACCCATCCCACAAGCTGTGTCAGTGCCTCTGCCAAGGATCAGCTGATCCTGCCGCCACTCCGGCACCTCCTGGAGCGGCTGGATGACAAAGAGAGTTCAGGCAAGGAAGCCCAGGCAGGACACAGGGCCCTGAGCCCGCGCCTGGCACAGGGGGCTGCTGGCACTGCACAGGGGGCTGCTGGCACTGCACACAGGGCACTCATGGAGTCACAGAGGGGCTTGGGATGGGAGGGACCTCAAAGCCCATCTCCCACCCCTGCCATGGCAGGGACACCTCCCGCTGTCCCAGGGTGCCCCAGTGCCCAGCCTGGCCTTGGGCACTGCCAGGGATCCAGGGGCAGCCCCAGCTGCTCTGGGCACTGTGCCAGGGCTGCCCACCCTGCCAGGGAACAATTCCTGCCCAGTACCTCAGCCTCCAACCCTGCCCTCCGGCAGCGGGAAGTCCCTGACTCCTGCCAGCTACGGGCACGTCCCTGCCCGACGCGGGGATCCGCAAGCCCCGGGTTCCGTCACTGCCCCGAGCTTCCCCCACCGCCTCCGGCAAAGCTCCCGGTGCGTTCCTCCCCACCGGGGCCGAGGGCACGGCCGCACACACCGGAGGGGAAGAGGACGCGCTGCCGCCCTCTGAGCTGGCCCTGCCCCGGCCCTGTTCCCGTGCCCCGGCCCTGTTCCCGTACCTCGGCCCGCTCTCTCCGGCCTGGCCCGTCCCGGGCCCGGCGCCCGCGGCCCCTCCGGCGGCTCCTCCGGCGGGGCGGGCGGAAGGGGCGGGGCGTGTGGTGGGCGTGGCCTGATGAGATCACGCCCCCGCGGGCGCATTCGAAGCACGGGCGGAGCGCGCCGGCGCCATCTTGGGTGAGGGCACCGCGCTCTTAAAGCGGCAGCGTCCCGTTCTGCACGGCGGGGCCAGCGGGGCCAGCGAGCCGCGC
>JAHXMQ010003489.1:18076335-18111561 GCA_020466415.1 Ammodramus savannarum pratensis
CCCGTGTCCCCGTGCCGGGGTCACCAGAGGGCGGCAGAGGCCCGGGCAGGAGCATCCCGGCGCTCCCGTTACCCGCGGCTGCCTCAAAAGCCGCTGGTTTCCCCTCCGGGTCTGGAAATGCGGCCGGTTCTTGCTGGGAGACCACCTAGAGGAGCACGAAGCCCTGGAGTGATCACAGATCCAAGGAATTTTGGGGGTTGGAAAAGCTCTCCAAGACCCCAGAGCTGCCAAGGCCATCACTAGCCCATGTCCCACATGCCACATCCCCAGAGCTGTTTGACCCCTCCGGGGATGGGCACTCCACCATTGCCCTGGGCACCACTGCCAGGCCTGGGCAGCCCTTTCCATGAAGGAATTTTCTCAATATCCAACCTAAACCTCCCCTGGCACAATTTGAGGCGTTTCCTTTCGTCCTGCCAGTTGTTACCTGGGAGAAGCAATCCCCACCCGGCTCCACCCTCCCCTCACGGAAAGGTCTCTCCTGAGCCTCCTTTTCTGCGGGCTGAGTCCCCCCAGCTGGGCTGCTCCAGGGGGGAGGAACACAGACCCCATCCCCATTTCCTGCCCATTGTTTTCCATGCTCAGGAGCACCGGCAGAAGGAAGAACAAATCCCCCTGGCTGGATGGAGCCCAGCCCCATCCAGGCAAGGCGGGGACAGCCCCAGGCTGGTCCCAGCCTGCCAGGAAGGCACTCTGTTGAGGGAAACAGGAAGCCCTGAAATAGCAGGAGCTGGAAACACGTGGCCGGGGGAGCTGGCCAGGGTCCCCCCAGCTCCCTGCACAGGTCCTTGGCATCATTCCAGGATGAACCCACTGCCCTCTGCCTCTGCTGCTATGGCAGATCCTCATCTCCCACCCACCTGATGCCAGCAGAACCTGGCCCAAAGTACTCCTGGAGCTCCAGGAGCCATCCCTGAATGCTCTGGGCCATCCCCTGGATCCAGCACCCCACTTGGAGAAGGCATCCAGGGGAGAGGTGCTGCTTTCCCTGCTGCTTCCCTGGCTGGGACAAACCAGGGCAACCCTCAGGGAGGACAAAACCAGCTCCTGGTCCCCAGAGGGGTCAGAGGGCTCTGAGCTGACACACCAAGAGCAGGCAGGGAGGAGGGAAGGAGGGAAGAGGGATGCTCCAGAGCATGCACAGCTGCAGGGACGAGCAGCAGGATGCTTCATCCCCCTGGCCTCTGCACAGAGGGGCTGCCAGCAATGCCCACCCAGCACCGGCCATCCAGGGCTGACAGCTGGAACGCAGCTGGAGCCAGCAGAGAGCCAGGAATAATGGCTTTAAACAGACAGAGGGCAGACAGGATATTGGCAAGAAATCCTTCCCTGGGAGGGTGGGCAGGCCCTGGCACAGGTGCCCAGAGAAGCTATGGCTGCCCCTGGGTCCCCTGGCAGTGTCCAAGGCCAGGCTGGACTTTGGGATTTGGAGCAACAAGGGACAAGGTGGGAAGGTGGGAAGGTGTCCCTGCCCAGGGCAGGGGGTGGAACTGGATCTTTAAGTTCTTTCCCAACCCAAACTAGTCTTGGATTCTTTGAACATATGCCAAAAAAAGTAAATATCACAGCCAAATGGGAAAAGAGCTGAACTTTACAATCTAAATATTCCTCACAGAGGTAGGACAGGCAGGACTCGAGAGGGACAGGTGGGACACAGCAAGGAAGGAGCCTGGCTGGGCACTGTGCTCCCAAAACAAGAATTGCATGGGAACAAGCAGATATTCGAGGTCCAAAGATCGCTGCTGGAGCAAGCTGCTGGCCTCTGGGCACAGAAATCGGGGATTATGGTCAGGAGGGTATTTGCAGGCTCAGCCCCTGCCTGAATGGAGGCTTGAAGCCAGGGAACGGTGACACGGGGCTGGATTCTCCGGGTGTTGGATTAACCGGTTTGTTGTGAGGTTAACGCCGCTAAGCCGGCAGGGAGCCCGGCCCGGTGCAGCCCCGAGCCCGCTCCCATAAGCAGGAGGATACAGGCAATTCCTGCTCTGGTCCTGAGCTCGCCCCGAGCCGGCTCAGGCTCGTCCCAGCACACCCAGGGCTCTGTCTGGGATGGGAACGGGGCTGGTGGCCTTAGGGCAGCTCCTGGCAGAGCAGAGGGTGGCAGGAGGAAGCTCAGGGGCAGGATGACTTCTCCTTGCCCCATGCCGTGCTCCAGCCGAGCAAAGCTCCAGCGGCCACCGGCTCATCCCTGCCCCTCCCGGGGGACAGGCCGGCCAGGGGAGCAGAACAATCTCGGGAAGTGACCGGCCGGGGGGGGACACGAGGGGACAGGATACCGTGCTGGCCACCGCCACCGGCATTGTCTCTTTGGATAGCTGCGGGATGAGGTCAGAGGCCGGAGGAAGCAACACCAACCCCTGCTGACAGCGCCCGCACGCTCTGAAGCTCACCAGGCACTGCGGGGAAGCTCTCTCCTTCCATCCCTGGGGCTGGGGTCCCTGGCAGGGGGAACTCTCCTGTCCCCTCCCCTGGGCAGCTGGAGGTCACACGGAGGCTCCCCAGGGACACCAGGAGTGGGTGAAGTCCCAGCACTGCGGAGGATCCTCCCAGCCCTGAGGTGCAGCAGCAACCCCTGGCAAACCCAAAAGGGCCCAAATTCTCCCTGTCCTGCAAATGGGGAAAAATCTCCCCATGCTTCAAAGGCTGGAGCCCCTCTGCTCTGGAGCCAGGCTGGGAGAGCTGGGACTGCTCCCTTGGAGAAAAGGAAGTTCCAGGGAGAGCTCAGAGCCCCTTTCAGAGCCCAAAGGGGCTCCAAGAGAGCTGGAGAGGGACTGGGGACAAGAACAAAGAGGGAGAGGACAATCGGGAATGGCTTCCCTCGGCCAGAGGACAGGGATGGATGGGATATTAGGGAGGAATTGTTCCCTGGCAGGGTGGGCAGCCCTGGCACAGGTGCCCAGAGCAGCTGGGGCTGCCCCTGGATCCCTGGCAGTGCCCAAGGCCAGGCTGGACACTGGGGCTTGGAGCAGCCTGGGACAGTGGAAGGTGTCCCTGCCAAGGCAGGGGGTGGAACAAGACGGGCTCTAAAGTCTCTTTTAACCCCTACCATTCTGGGATTCCAGAAAAATACGTGAGGAGGCTTTACAGAACAGAAAGCCTGTGACATCCCAAAATAGTTACAGCCTCTTCCACTGCCACAGCCAGACTGTCTGGGCAGCCAAGGACTTCCCCTCCCCAGAGAGCTGAGGTTCCTCTCCAAATTGCAGAGTGGCAACAACTTCTTTAGGGGAACTCTGCCAACTCCTTCTGCCCCCTCAGTGGCTGGGGAGATCCTTCCAGGTGGGAGCAGCTTCACTGAGGGACGTCACACCTGGGCAGGGTGAGGAGCTTCTCCAGCTCCATCAGCCCCCTGGTCTGTGCATGACAGTCCTGCCTTGAGGGACACATGCCTCCATCCCTTTTTCCTGGGGGTTTGAGAGAGGGGGAAAGCAGGGGGATACAAGGCAGCACCTGCCCTGAGGTGGTCCCTGCAGTGGTGCCCTCCATTCAGTACAGGAAGGAGGTGACTGGCTGCCAGCCAGGGCCACCTCCACGAAGCTGTCACCTCCGTGTCCCAGCAGGTCCATCTGGGTCCCCAGGAAGGCAGGAGATCTGCTCCAAGCCAGAGCTGCATCCCCCAGCCCAGGGGCTCACCAAGGACCATGGGAGAAAGAGTGTGGGACACACACCTGCCTGCTCTGCTGCCAAACACACCCGTGGGCTGCAGGGAGCCACAGGGAGCCGGGCCTGGGGGAGCCGGGCTTGAAGGAGCTGGGCTTGTAAGTGTCAGGTTTGTGGCAGCCGGGCCTGTGGCAGCAGCCGCGGGCCCGTGCAGCCGCCTCTCTCGGGTTACCACTTCCCGCTGCTTCTGAGCAAGCCCCCGGGGGCCCTTGGGTTCTGCAGCAGGGAGCAGTGAACAGCACAGCACAGCCCCACGCCAGCCTGGCCAGGGCTGCCTTGGATGCTTTTCCTGCTGTGGGGAGCAGGACCCTGGGGAGGAACTGCCTGTATTGCAGGACGTGCGTGTTTGCACTGATTGATTTTGCAGCACCTCCAGGGCACGTGCAGGGCCACAGAGCCTGCAACCCACCGACCCTTTGACCCACAGACATTCCTATACACCAGACCCTCCCTCATGGACCCCCCAGCCCCTCGGCCTTGAATCCCCATGAGTGTGGGAGCAAGGTCAGGGCTCCTACTAGGCTGCACAACAGCCCTTGGACAGCTGCTCCTCCATGGGTCAGTGGATGTCATAACCTCCATCTCAGGGCCACTCTGGTGTGTCCCCAAGCTCTTGCTGGGGTTCCCAGGAAAGAAAATCCACCCCTTGTCCCTGCAGAAGAGCCCCTGTGCCCAAAGGGGGGTCTGTACATTGCTTCAGCAATGCGCAGAAGCCACAGAATCATGGGATCATTTAAGTGAGAAAAGCCCTCCAAGACCATCGAGTCCAACTGTTCCCCCAGCACAGCAAAAGCCACCATTAATCCATGTCCCCAAATGCCACATCCACATGTTTTTTGAATATTTCCAGTGGTGGGGGTTCCACCCAGCACGGAGGTTTAGGATGATCTGCTGTCAGCACAGGCTGGGCAGGACAGGGCTGGCATTAGGGGCTCTGTCACCCCACACACAGAACTGGCACTGCGCCCAGTGACACCCCCTTGGCCCCCAGCCCCACCCCAAGCAGATGCTGAGGTCTGTGTCACTGGGGCAGGAGAGGCTGCTGTGCTGATGGGACAGCTCAGCCATGGGACAGGGGCAGCTCCCACCCACCCGTCCCAAACCCAAGGGGCTGGGGGAGCCCGGGGTGACACCCCAACCTACTCCTGGCAACCCCCACAACAAACAAACCCCCAGAGCGTCACCAGGGCTGTGCTGTGGCTGCGGGGGTTATCAGCCTCAGCACATTTGGGGCTGGAAAATATTTATTTCTGTAGCTTGGCAACATTTGCCACTGCTGTGGGGGTGGAAGGGGGCGAATGGGACCTGGGGATAGTGATGGTCCGAGCATTGTTGTCATCATTGCTGTCAGCATTGCTGACCATCAGGACGGTGCTGGCTGGGATGGGGTTCAAGCCCCTTCCTGCCCAGGCTGGGGAGGAGCTCGTGCAGCCCAGGGGCAGAGCAGCACCATGGGGGGAACAGGCACCAGAGTCAGAGCAAGACAAGGAGGGCAAAACGCTGACTGCAGTGACTCAGAGGGGAAAAACGCCCTCAGTGACACAGAGGCTGCTGCCATCAGCACAGTGGGACAGTCCCCACACCACCCTGGCTCCAGTGATGGGGGCTGTGTGTCCCCACAGAAGGTCACAGGCAGATCCCTGAGTGTCACAGACATCTCTGGGTGTCACCACCTTGGCACACTCCTATCTCCTGGCTGCCCCTCGGGGTCCATTTGGGACAGACATCAGTGGTCACATCACACAGCATGGGGACAGCAACAGCCCAGAGTGTCCCCTTGCCGGCCCTGCCACCCTCCTCTGGAGCAGCACTACCAGGCTGGGATCCGTGTGTGCTCAGAGCCTCCTCAGCAGCACTGAGTGCTGGGGCTGGCAGAGGGGGTGTCCAACATCCTCCTGCTCAGCACCCACGCACCAGGGATGAGGGCACAAACTGAAACTGCGCCCCATTTCCTGCTCAGACAAGCTGCAGCAGAGCCACACGTGTCCCTGCTCCACGTGAGGATCACAGGGAGAGAGGGGGACCAGTCACAGGTTCCTCTTCTGTCATCCTGGTGGCACCTCCCAGGATGGGAAACTCCAGGAGAAAGACCGGAGGGGAATCCCAGGGGGAACCATTGTCCCATCCAGGGCCAAACCTCACTCAAAGCTCAGCTTGGCAGAGGGCTGCAAACCCACATCCCTGGGCTGCTGACAAGAGCAAGATCCAGGGGAAGTGACCCAGAGCCCCTCCCTTTGGAAGCAGGAGCCCCAGAGCAGGGCCCTGTGGCAGGGGAGGAAGGCACAGACTCTGCACCCTCTGCCACCCCAATGTCCATGGGCAGGCAGGACAAGGATTCCTGACATTCCTCTTTAGCCAGGCAAGTGCTGCTGAACTTGCTTCCCTGAGGTTTTCCCCTTCTCCAGTGCCAGTCCCACCAGCTGGCAGCCCCAGGCATCCCTGCTCCCACCATGCCAATGGGAAAAAGATGGACACAGACAGGCAGAGGTTTAAAATCCTGTTCACAGAACCATTTGTACAGCACAAAACATATTTTTACAGTATTTACAGCAGCAGCTGGGGCAGAGGCACTTGGGGAGCAGAGAGGGGTCCAGTTTGGGGCTCCCCATGCAAAGCAAAGGTCAGCGGTGACAGATGCCACCAAGGAACCAGGCTTCCCAGCCCAGAGGGGACACTGAGGTCACGCTGATGTCCTGCAAGCTGATCTACCCCAAAATTCCTCTGGGGGCTTCAGCAGCAGCCCAGCTCCCCCCCAAAGCCCTTGGAGCCACCAGACCCCGTGCAGGGCAGGGCCAGGTCCCGCCCAGGGCTGTCCCCTCCTGGCGCTGGCAGGGCCTTGTCACCATCATCCCGCGGCTGGATCCGTCCCCACCGCCCGTCCCTGTCCCCAGAGCCATCCCCACCCCAGCCAGGGGGGCAGAGGCAGCATCAGGGAGACTCAGGGCTGGGGCTGCTCCTCTCCAGACTCCACAGCACAGCTCACATCTCTGCAGGATGACACAGAACATGGTGACAGTCTGCAGGGTTAGAGCAGAAATCTGAGCCAGGGGGTCAGCTCTGGTCCCCTCCTTCCCTCCCTCCCAGCATGGCTGGGGCCTGCAAAGGAACACTTCCCAGCAGCCACCTCATTTTGCACACCAGGGATGGGAACAGATAGCAGAACTGTGCCTTACTCAGTCTGCGTGGGAGGAAAAGTTTTTTTAACCAGGCTCTCTCTGCCTCCAGCCTGTCATGCTGTGGGAGGAAGTGGCCTCTGCCTCAGTTTCCCCAGCACAGCAGGCCTTGGGGAGCAGCCAAACTCTCTGAAGCTGCTGGGTACAGCAGCCAAACCCTCCAGAGAGGCCAGAGATGCCAGAGATGCCCAGCACAGCATCACCCCCTCTCACAGGGACACTTCCAGGCTCTTACCAGGAGGGAAATATCTGGAGGAGGAGAGCATCACCAGCAGGCTCCCTGCCACCACACAGACCCACTCTCCTCCCTCTGATGGGGTAGGTTAGGATACACCACAAGGGGAGATCCCTTCTTCCCTCCTGCTCACCTTCCCCCCAGGTAAAGAGCAGCCTCTGAGCAGCAGCTGGAGGGAGGCTGCAGGCAGAGGAGCACAGGTCTCTGTGCATCTTCCCAAAACCATCAAGAGGAGCCCCAGCCCAGGTGTCCCATCCATCCCGTGGGAAGTGCTGGGACCAAGGCTGGGCATGTACCTTCCAAGGCTTTATCCAGGTCTGCGATGAACTCCTCCAGCTCCTGTGTGTCCCCAAGCTTTGCTAGTGGGGAAAAACACGGTCAGGTCTCCCCATTCCCCCTCTCACTGGGGAGAGACCCCAACCCCTTGTTCCCAGCACAGCTGCTCCAGCTGTTTGTCCCAGCCAGTCCAGCCTCAACTGGGAAAATCCCAATCCTACTCCTGCCCCTTCCAGGCTCCTGCCAGGACACAAGGGCTCATTCCCACTCTGCAGGGGCCCATTGGCACTCCCCTATCCAGGGCTGGCAGTCATTGCCAAGCCCAGCTGAGCACAGAGAAGGAAGCCCTGCAAACCCCTTTGGGTGGGGCCAGGCTCACCTTTGGTGGGATAAGTGTCAGCTGAGCTGTTGAGGTGCTCCTCACTGGAGTTGAGGCTGCTTCCTGGGGATGTACTGGCACCTGCAGAGACAGAGCATCAGTCCCTGGCCTGGGCACAGGCACCTGATGAACATTTTGCAGGAACATGGCCCGATCATGCCCATGGCACAGGGTGGCACACTCTGGGAGACCCCATCTGCTCTAGGAATGCTTGGAAAAATGGAACTGAGTTTCTTTCCCAGGTCAAAGAGCACCAGAGGTTGTCTGGGCACAGTTACAAGGACAGGGTTATTACAGAGAACTGGGTTATCCCCAGCCCCTCAGGGTCCTGCAGCAGCCTGCCTGGCATCAGGAGCCCTGGCAGATGTTGGCAGGTCCTAGGCCAGTATCCATGGTCATCCCCCCATTGCTCATCCAGCCCACCAGGGCTGGGTCAGGCAGCATCAGCAGGAAGATGTGCTCCATGGAGGAACCACAGAGCTCCCACCCTGGCCATCCTCCCCAGGGCTCCTCACCCCAGCCCAGACTCACTCTCCAGCTCATCGATGCCACTGTCATACACGCTCTGTCCCGCTTTCCTCTTCAGCTCCTCCAGGTGCTGCTGGTACTGACTCGCAGGGCCCCGGTCAAAGTCCTCCATGACCTCGTCGAACTCCCTCAGCAGCTCACTGAGCTCCTCAGCCATCGCTGGGGGCAACATGGGGGTGTTGGGGTACCCACCTGGCAGGCAGGGCCAGCCGGAGCCTCCTGGGGGCAGCCCAGGCTGGGGATGGGGCAGAGCGAGGCTCCAGGTGCCGGTTCTGCTGGCAGTGCTCCGAGCACACCCGGCTCCTGGGACAGCTCAGCCTTCCCCCCAGCTCATCCCACAGCTGGGCTGCAGCCAGCCCAGTAACAGCTGGGGCTACTCAGGCTCGATAGAATCCCAGAAGGGTTTGAGCAGGAAGGGAGCACAAAGCCTATCCCATCCCAGCCCTGCCATGGCAGGGACACCTTCCACTGTCCCAGGCTGCTCCAAGCCCCAATGTCCAGCCGAGCCCTGGGCACTGCCAGGGATGCAGGGGCAGCCCCAGCTGCTCCGGCCAGGCTGGGGCACACGGAGGAGCGGAGGACAGCACAGTCCCCGGCCGGGGCTGTCCGGGGGGGACCCCGGCTCCATCCCGCTCCCGAGGATGGCCGGAGGCTGCGGGGGGACCCAGGAGCGGAGCCCCCGGCGGGTTCCGAGGGGGCAGCATCCCCGGTTCGGTTCGGTTCGGCACTCACCGGCTGCTCGGCTCCCTGCGCTCCGGTCCCGGCGGCAGCAGCGCCTCCCGCTCCGCTCCCGCCGCTTTTGGCCCCGCACCGGGGCTGGGCGGGGGCTCCGGGAGGCTCCGCCCCCAAACGGCAGCGCGGGACCGGGGGAGACCCGGGGTCACACCCCCAAACACCCCCGAAAAACACCTCCGAACAAACACCCCTGAACGCCCCCAAACACCCCCGAACAAACACCCCAAACACACCTGAACAAACACCCCCTAAAAGACACCCCCGAATGCCCCCGCCCGATCTCGCTCCCTCAAAGCCCGGACAGGAGGTGGAACACAGGAGTGGGGCTCAGCTCCCGGGGAACCAGGGACAGACGGCCTCAAGCTATGCTGGGGAAAGGTCAGGTTGGATATTAGGGGAAATTCCTTCATGGACAGGGCTGTCCAGCCTGGCACAGCTGCCCAGGGCAGTGGTGGAGTGCCCGTCCCTGGAGGGATTTCAAAGCCGTGTGGATGTGGCACTTGGGGACACGGGTTGGGGTGGCCTTGGCAGTGCTGGGGGAATGGTTGGACTTGGTGCTCTTGCAGGGCTTTTCCAGCCTCAGCGGTTCCATGGTTCTCTCCCACGGGTTTCCCAGAGAGTTGTCAAGCCCAGAGCTCTGTGTCTGGGCCCTGCCATGGATCCTGACCAGCAGCATGAAGGAGACACGGGGGTTTAAAAAAGAGGAGCTCAGGCTCTGCTTTCCTTGCTGTTGACTCTAAAGCCACCCACGGATCCCAGCAGCCGGTCCCACTCCTGCAGATTCTCCCTGTTGTACCCTCATACAAGCCCTAGGCCTGGCTCTGCCCCACCGGTCTGAGGGGCTCAAGGGGGCTTTGGTGGGGCTGGAACTAAAAACCAGCAGCAACTGTCCCCAAAAATAGCAACTGCTGCCTAAACAGCAATGACCCCCCCAGACAGTGATCAGCCCCAAAACAGTGACCAGCTCTTGAAAGCCACCACCCCCCAAAAGCAGACTCCCCCAAACATTCACCACTGCCCCAAAAGCAACCACCACCCCCCCTCAAGAAGAGACCCCCAACAGCAGCAGCCCCCCCTGTGCCAGCACTGGGGATCAGGAAGGATCAAGGCAGAACCTTCCCTGTCATTCCTGAGGTGACCCCCGAGGCTGCAGGGGCAAGCAGCCCCTGAGAGCAGAACCCGGAGCAAAAGCCAGCCAGCCCCTGCAGAGCGGGTCCAGAGCAACGCCAAGGCCCCATGGTGAGATGTGGGCTGCCTGGGCAGCGGGTTTATTTCATTTCGTGAGGCTGCAACGGAGCAGCTCCAGCAGAGCCTCGGTGCAGCCGCACGGGGGCCGGGCCAGGCCGGTGCCGCGCTGCCCTCAAGCGGAGTTTGCAGCAATGTCGCATCAACGCTGCCAGGGATAAACACCCCACGGCCACTTGGATGGCTCCGCAGCAGCCAGAGAAAGCTGGTGCTTCCCAGTGAGCTCCCCGTGCCCCCCTGCCCCCGTTATGGTGCTGGGAAAGTGAAATCCAGCGGGGCTTTTCCTGCAAAGAGCTGCCTCCTGTGTCAGCATCCCTGTTCCATCCTAGAATCATGGAACCACAGAATGGTTTGAGTGGGAAGGGACCTCAAAGTCCATCTCACTCCACCCCCTGCCATGGGCAAGGACACCTTTCACTATCCCAGGCTGCCCCAAGCCACATCCAACCTGGCCTTGGACACTTCCAGGGTTCCAGGGGGCAGCCACAGCTGCTCTGTACAACCTGTGCCAGTGTTTTACCACCCTAGGAAGGAATTTGAAAGGTTGGAGGCTGCTCTTGCAGCAGTACAATCCCACCCAGAGCAGTGGCTGGACACAATGTTGGTTTCACAGCTGACATTCGAGTGTTCCTGTGGCCTCTGGAACCTTCCACAGCCTCATGATGTCCCAGATTTATCTGCTCCTCCAGATACAACAGCTCTGCTGCTCTCTGGAGCTTATCAGCTCCCAGGGGGTCTCACCAGCTATCTCACAGCACAGGCTCCTCCGGGAAATGCTTCCCCACCCATCCCAACTGTTCTGATCTGCAGGGAAGGGACCTTTGCAAAATAAGAGCCCAGCCCTGAGCAGGGCACCTGAGAAGGTCTGGGTGCCTTCAGACCAGGACTGGGTGCAGGCTGTGGTGGAATATGGAATACTGTTACAGAAGTACAGTTTTGTCCCCAGAAGTGCCCTGCTGTGGCTGCCCCATCCCTGGGAAAGTTCAAGGCCAGAAAGCCAGGCTGGATGGGGCTTGGAGCAGCCTGGTGCAGGGGAAGGTATCCCTGCTTGTGCCAGAGCCTCACTATCCTCACGGGGAAGAATTTCTCTGAATATCCCATGAATATCCCAATTTCTCTCTCTGGCAGTGGGAAGCCATTCCCCATGTTCTGTCCCTCCAGGCTGTTACAAAAGCATTTGGATACATGGATAAGGTCCCTGTGAGCCTCTCTTCTCCAGGCTGAGCAGTCCCAGCTCCCTCAGCAGGTGCAGGGATGGCACTCCACTCCCGAGGTGCTGCAAGGAGGGGGTGGCAGGGAGGGCTGTGCTGAGGACGTGGCAGTGGTTGGACCCGCAGGGAGGTGCCAGCCTGGCAGGTGACCCCCGAGTACAGCTCTGCCCCCCGGGCACAGGCACAGGGGCTGCCCCCACAGCGAGGAAGGGCTGGGTTTTGTGGGAAAAGCTGCCTGGTTGTGTCCAGAGAGCCTGGGCAGGGCTAGAGGCCAACGTGCAGGTTTAGGAAGGAGACGCTGCTGTAGAGCTCCGAGCACACCGAGCCTCGCTCCAGGCTGTGTGTCCAGCCAGGCAGTGTGGACAGAGCCAGCTCCTCCCCGGGATCCTCACGCTCTGGGCTCCTAAGGAAGCAAAAAGGAGAGAGATGCTGTTAGCAAATGCTTTTACTGCCCACTGCACTCCCAAATGGGCTCAAGCAGTGATCCCAAAGACTGCCATCTCCAGACAGTCCCAAAAGGAATGTGAACACAAACAAGAAGCTGTAGCATGGGTCACAGAATCCCAGGTGTGGGTTGGAAAGAACTTTGAAGAGCATCTAGTCCATGGGCACAGATACCTTCCACTAGATGGGGTTGCTCCAAGGCCCATCCAAACTGGTATGGAAGTGGCCTGTGGTCCCGGAAAACCCTTCCCACAGGACAATTCATGTTCCTGAGGAGTCACCAGCTCTACTGAAGGCTCTTGAGCATCCCCTGCTCCTCAGGATCCCCTGTTTTCAACCATTCCCTACTTCCAACCCCAGGGAGCAAACCCTCTCCTGCATTATGTGCCATGGTAGACCCAGCTCATGGGATGTGAGGTCCTTTCAGCCACCACCTTTAACCTTAGGGAAGGCCATGAGCTCCAGTTCTGAGCCTCAGTGGGAATGTCCCATCTTGCACCCAAAATGTGGATGTATGGACAGAGCTGGTGGCCCCACACAGACACCCGGGGCAGGCACAGACTGCAGTGAAACAGGGACACCGAAGATGGAGGAGGTTTGGAGAAGGCTGGTGGTGGAGCAGGAATCAGTGTGTGACACGGAGAGGCAGGAGCAGGGGAGGGGCTGGACAGGAGCTGTGTGGATAACACAGACAGAGCTCTGGAGAGAGCTGGAGAGAGGTGGCACAGGCTGGGGAGCAAACAGGGAGAGCAGGGAGCTCCAAGGGATGGGAAGGATGGAGTGTGAAGGGCTTTAGCTAAGGAGCTGTGACCAGAGCACTGTAAGAAGGAGCAGTCCGGAGGAAGATGAGCAGGGTGTGCTGTCACTTGTCCCTGTGCCCTGAGGAGCCCTCGGGCACTTACGGCACGTCAGGGAACTTCCTGCGCAGCAGGTACTCGATGACATCGGGGTCTGTCTGGAACAGCCTCCTCAGCACGTCACACTGCATCTCTGGGGACACCTGGGGACACACGGCCACACTGCTCACTCGTGGGGCCACTCTTGGCAGGAGGCTGAGCAGAGGCAGCCCAGGACGTGGTCACAGACCCAGCACGTTGGTGTCACACCCCACACACCTCCCAGGGGCTGCAGGATCTCAGCCCCTGCTTTCCCTCCACTATCCCCAGTCCTTTGGCTCCCTGCAGACCACAAAAATCGCTATAAGGCTTTTTGGGGACCTGAAATGTCACATTCCAATAGACCTGAGGGGAATCTTACTGCTGCCTGCGAGTGCCCTGTGGGAGGGTGAAGAGAGGATGGAGCCAGAGCCTTCCCAGAGGATGGGCACAGACCAAGGTGTGCATCTCTGACAGGGACAAAATCCTTCCCCTGCTGCTCTTGGAAGAGTTCAGAGGGAAGAAGGGGCTGGAGGGGCTGCCCTAAGGAGCCCCACGTACCATGAACAGGGAGTGGTGGTGCTCAATCAGCCTCTGGAGCACCAGGATTATGGCAGCACTGTCCTCAAAGTTCAGGGCACCAGCATCTTTCTCTCCAGGCTTCTCCTTCTGCAAGATGTTGGGACCAAAGACTGTAGCCAGGTTTGACACTGTCATTTTGTTCCCAGGGATCTACAAGGAAGCACCAAAGGAACCTGTGGACTGTGGATGGAGTGGCATGGGATGTTCCAGGCATGGGATGTTCCAGGATGTCCTCACCCGCCCCAGGGCAGGAACACAAGGGTGAGGTGAGGGTGAGGGGTTGCTCTGGGTCCAGTTTGGTCCTGTCTGAGCTGGTGGCAGGGCCAGCACAAAGGGCTCGAGGTGCTGGAGCACACACTCATCCCATCCCCACCTTTTCCTACCACAATGATCCCAGGGTTCCGTGAGGGATTTGTTTTCTCCCCCAGGCTTGCAGCAGCCCCAGCACCGCCCAGGGCAGCCCTGGGGAGCAGCGGCCTCACCTGGCGGCCCTCGGGGTCCCAGGAGCTCTCAGCGTGCCGCGCCACCCGGGCCAGGAAGCGCAGGAGGCGCAGCAGGGTGTCACTGTGGCACGGGGGCAGCAGGAACAGCAGCAGCTGCAGCGTGTCCAGCTGGGCCTGCCCCTCCATGCCTGGGGA
The DNA here is from genome assembly GCA_020466415.1 of Ammodramus savannarum pratensis. Lineage (NCBI taxonomy): Eukaryota > Metazoa > Chordata > Aves > Passeriformes > Passerellidae > Ammodramus > Ammodramus savannarum. The sequence goes on from JAHXMQ010003489.1 coordinate 18,090,317, forward strand.
GAGCAGTGTTAGTGAGGGGCACAGCCCACCAGGCACCTCCAGCCCTCCTCCACCTGCTTGGGAATGAGCTCTGGTGGGAGCCAGGCTGCTGTGCCACCCTTCCTCACAAGGGATGGAGAACCCAGCCAGAGCCACACAGCCAAAGACTGTCACAGACCAGAGGGATGTTTATAGCCCAGTTCAAAAGAAATCAAACAAAACCCCCACCAAATCCACTGATTACAGTAACTGCGTGTGGCAGTGCCAGGGAGCACAACACCCATCCCAGAAGCTTTGGAAAAGAAGGGTGGTGAGGGAGGATCCACTCCGGGCAGTGTCCGAAGTCAGGCTGGACAGGACTTGGAGCAACGTGACCAAGTGAGAGGTGCCCCCAACACAAATCCTCCTGTGGCTGTGCAGGCTCTGCTCCACAGGTACTCACTGGCTGTGCTGAGGAAGGCTCCATAGAGCTCTCTGGGAATCAGGGAATCAGGCATATCCCGGAGAAACTCTTTGAGCAGGGCAGCCACATCATGAACGCTTTGATGCTCATCCAAGAAAACATCCAGCCCTCGGTCAAACTCTTCCCTCAGCTTGGAGATGGAAGAAATGGGAAGGATGAAAATCACAGTCAGTTCTAGTCTGTTTCAGACCTCTCCACACCAATGTCAGCTCTATCCATCCCCATCCACACGAGCCTCTGTCCCCAACAAGGCACAGCCAGAGGATGCAGTGAATGCCTCCCTTTACCTGCTGGACTCTTTTCTTGGAGCTTCCAACACGGAAGATGCCAACAGTTTGGAGCCCTGGGGGACAGAGAGGTTAGTGCTGTGCATTCCCACTGCTCCCTGACACCCATCCAGGTTGCACCTCAGCACCGTGGCAGGGCTTCTCTTGCATGGCTTTCCCTTCTCCAGGTAGTGAGGAAAAGGAAAGGCTGTGGAGCCATGAGATTTCCTTGGGTTGCCTGTGGGAAAGGAGGAGATCCCATCCCTACAGTCTGTGAGCAAGGGCTGGATGTGCAGCAGAGGTTGAGGCACCAGGAGATGGTCACTGACACACACAGTGACATTCCCTCCTCAGTGACATTCCCCTCTGGTGCTGCATCCAACCCAGAGGACTCTCCACAGGAGGCTTTTTGGAAGATGCCCTGCCCCAGGACTCACAGAAGCGTTCAGGTTGGGAAAGACCTCCAAGACCATTGAGTCCAACCACGGTGCCCATCAAACCTGGCCTTCCTCCCACCTTGGGGTGGTCAGGCCAGGATGTCCTGGTGGCCACACGCAGGGAGTTTCTCCAGCCCTTACCGTGCGTCTCAAGGTGAGTGCAGCACCTGTCCACAATCCGTGGCACCTGCCAGGTGATGGGGTTCAGGCTCAGCTGCTTCTTCTTGCCGCGGCTCCTGCGAGGGTCCAGCTCGTGGGGGTGTGAGAGCTGCAAGGCCTCCAGCAGCTCGGAGGCGTTGTCACTCAGGTCCGTGATGGAATCCACAGACATGGCCCCCTGGGATGGAGCAAAGGAATGACCCCACAGACCCATCACTGCCGTGACCTCACGGGTTTGTGGGAAAAGGCAGCATCCAGTGCCACCCCTTGCCATGGGCAGGGACACCTTCACTGTCCCAGGCTGCTCCAAGCCCCAGTGCCCACCCTGATCTTGGACACTGCCAGGGATCCAGGGGCAGCCACAGCTTCTCTGGGCACCCTGTGCCAGGGCCTCCCCATCCTCATGGGGAAGAATTCCTTCCCAATAATCCCATCCATCCCTGCCCTCTGGACCCTTAGATGTCCCCCTGGTAACCTCATCTCCATAAGAGCTTTGCTGGTGAGGGTCCTCCCACTCCTCACAGTCCATCTCTGAGGGGGCTGGGGACATCACCATTTCCCCGAGGACAGACTGGGACCGGCCCAGCCTGGGCACAACCCACTCAGTCAGTAAGAAAAAATCCTGGAAAATCCCATTTATTGCCAAATCAGACGCCCCCATCCCACAGCACCACCACAGCCCACGTTGGGGACCATACCCTGCGCTGGCTCCAGGAGCCCTTGTCCACCAGCACTGGGGAAAGCGGCTCCTCTGGGTAGCCCCCGTCGGGCGCCCGGATGCAGCTGGTGCCCACTGCCAGCCTCCTGTGCCTCTGGGCGCGGAACCTGGTGACCGTGGCCTCCACCTCCAGGCAGAGGCGGCGGCTCCTGCCCACGGCCTCCTGCAGCTGGCGGCAGGCGCGGTCGTTGGCGATGACCTGGGCGAGCGGCACGCCGAAGGTGTGGGGAGAGCACTCTGGGGGAACACGGCATGGAGGGAACGGCGCTGAGGGGGCTGCAGGGATGGACCCCGTGTCCTGCCCCAGGAGCAGCCCCAGGGAGCCAGGCAATCCCCAGGGAGCAGGAAAGGTGTGGGGGGACCCTGGGTGCCACAGAGCCAAGGGAGTGGGCACCCCATGGGAAACGGGGGGCTGGGGGCACAGGGAGGGGACACAGGGCCTGCTCTCTAGCAGTGGGCTGCTTGGAGCCCCTCCCAGTTTTTCCTGGAGTTTCCTTCCTTTGACTGGCTACAGCCCCATGAAGATGCCATGGCATCCATGAAGCAACAACTTCGTAAATCACCAAAAGATCCTTTCCAAATTCTAACTGTGAGAAATGGATTTGTAGAGAGTTCTCAGGGCCTAACAGAAGGTCCACACAGTTTACATCTGTAAGCAAACTGAGACAAGAAATGCTGACTTAGAAATGCCATGGAATAAGACAGATATTGTTGAGAGAAAATGGAGCTAGAAAAAAGTTTCAAAAGATGACCTTACAAACAAAACTAGATACTTTAGAGAAATAAAACTATGAAAAATGCATTCTATTAGGATCCACGAGGGGTAGTTTTAGATTATTGGCTTTAAGACATCTACAGCATGGTGTGGCAAAAAGCTGATACGCCAAGAAATGCTCATAGAGTATTGTAAATAGGAAATAATTGGTTTCTGATTGTGATGGCATCAATGATAACATCTGTGCTGTCTCACCCTTCTCATGAGCTGGAAAATGGAATACAAGTTTTTAAAATGCCTCAGCTGCCCCATCTCAAGTTCAAGAACAGTATTGTCCAACAAATTGGTGCCCAGTGTGAGGAGCAGATAACTCAACTAAACTGCCAGAAAGCCCCGAGGTCACTTTTGTGAAGTGTTGCTGAGACAAGCATGAATCCTGGGATCATGACTCTTGCAAGAAGAGAGAAGTTGGATTTCTGCCCTCGTCGCTGGCTCAGTCAGTACAGAGATCCAACAAGGACTTGCCTGTTGCTCAGCATCAGGTAAGCCTCAGGGAACGTGTTAGGACACAAGATGTCCAACTTGCCTAGAGATATTTATAAAACTTTAAAGATCTGGTCAAATCTAATTCCTGTAACATTTCAAAATCTGAGTGAAAGGACTTACTATTATGCATTCAGAAGGGGTTTCCAGCTGTGGATGAAGCTTCTATGTTATCACTTCCTCTCTGGGAACTTTTAGGACTGAAACTATACAATGCTTTTACCACAGACAGAGATCAAACAGCTGCTAAGTTGCTACCAGCATGTTGTGCAATGATTGATATGTTTAAACATTGTACTAAGTAAAATATGAGGCATTAATTTCAGTAGTTTCCTTGAATGGTTTTGTGCTGGTGTGGGGAAGCTCATTCCCGCCTGGCTCTGCTCTAGGATTCTGTGTACCCCAGGGTTGTCACTGAGGTCCTTCAGGGGATGCTGAGATGGAACTGGAGGTAACAAGAGTGGGGCAAAATGGGCAGATAGACTCATTTGTAGGTGTTCCCCTTGAGAATGCATTTCACATTGCACACATTCCACACACCCTTCCGTCCTTCCAGGCTCCATCAAGCTCGTGCCACTCCAAGAACAGCAGAACAACTGTGATGAAGCATCCTACTGGATTTGGGCACCTCCACTCCACCAAAAACCACCCATTCCCCCTGAGAGCAGGGACCAAAGCCCAGGTACAAGTGAGGCTGCTCACCTTTCCTCTCCTTTGAGAAGCTCTCCAGCTTCTGCCGGATGGATTTCATGCCTTTGGAGCCATCTGCAAGGAAAAGGGGAAGGTTCAGCACCAGCATCTTGGGGCTGGCTCAGCATGGGCTCCCTGTCCCTCTGCAGCCTCCAGCCAGGGGACACTGAGGGACAGCCCTGAGGAGATCCAGGAGTGCCCTGGGACACACAGGGACCAGCCCTGGAGATGGACATCCCTTTCCAGGGACCAGCCTGCTTGGAGAACATTCCCAGAGATGGGCACCATCCTCTGTGGGTGAAGGGGTGGAGGGACCCCATGGCTCTACATGAGCAGTGAGACCCAGAAAGGCTTTTGGGAATGTTTTAGAGCACAGACATAAAAAGTTGTACAAAACACCGTCAGAAATCCCATCCTGCTCTGTAGGAATCCCACCTCACACATCCAGCAGCAGTGAACTGAGAATTCACTCACTGCCCACCCTAAATCCTTCCAGGACACATCACCCTATTCTGGCTTGTACTCTTCATTCCTGAAGAATTCTCTTCCTAGGAATAGCTTATATCGACTTGTTTGGGTTATTTTGTAAGACTTAGAGGAAAGCTCTGACAGCTGGAATGAGGAACATGAGTGTAGAAGCCAGCATAAATTATCCAGCAGCACACTGACCAACCAGGAAGGAAATACTGGGGTTTGGGGCTTTTTTTGGCACTGCACTGGTCCCCAGAGGAGCTGCTGCTGCAGGGTGTCACTGCAAGCTGGATTACAACAGTCCAAAATAAAACAAAATAGAAAAGGAATCAGGATGTTTGTGGTCAAAGTCCTCCAGGGCTGTAGCCCTGGAGCAACTGGGAGTTCTGGGAAGGAGAGGGGAGCTGTGCTGGACTCTTCATGATGCCATTTAATGGCATGAAACCTTTGGGATGTTAAGGTGGGAAGCCAGACTTGGGTGCCCCCTCAAGCAGTTGGTGCTCAGTGTGAGGCTGGGCACTGGGAGATGCCCCATCCCTGGGGGAGGATCCTGAGACCTGGGGCCTCCATCCTGCCCTGGGGTGCCAGGAGTGAAGGGGGGCTGGAGACCCCCAGGCTCCCTCTGCACCCCAGCCCTGGTGAGCTGGTGCCATCCCCTGCCCTGCTGGGATGCCAAAATACAGCCCAGGGCACAGGAGGCACATCAAGTGGGTAAGAAGTGGATTTGGGAAGGAGTTTCTGATTTGGGAACCACAACTCTCTGGGTTTGCTGGTGGGGGACACAGGCAACCCTGGGAACACTGACAGGGCCTCTGTGCTCAGTTCCTGTGGAGCTCCTAAATTTATCCACCCTTTCATGTGCCAGTGCATTATCCACTCTCCCATAAGCCCCTTTCCAGCATCAGGACTTAGTGCTGGCCATGGATCCAAACAGCAAATCCCATCCCACCCCAAGGGCACTCAGACAATCCCCGTGGAGACCTCGCCAAGTTGTCACATCTGGTTTGAGTTTGGGGGTTGGAGGGTCATGTTCTCACACTGCTGCGGACACCAAACCCCTCCCCAGGCTGATCAGGCCTTCAGGGCTCAGAACAAAGCAGGAATGAGAAACAGAATGGACTAAAATATGTCACAAATGTCTCCCCATAACCATCACCCCAGGCTGTGCTGTGGGGACGTGCAGCATGAATGGCTCAGCCTCAGCTTCTCTTGGCAGGAGCCTCCTGTCCTGTCCTCTCCTCTCCTGTCCCCCCTGTCCCCTGTACCTCTGTCCAGGCTGAGATGGCCCACGGGCAGCCTCTCCTGCAGCTGGAACAGCGCCAGCTCCTGCAGACTGGCCCTCTCCAGCTCGGACAGGCTCTGCAGGGCCACGGGCTGCATCCCAGGGGCGAGCCAAAGGTCCTCTGGAAAACACACCTGTGTGAAAGGAACGCACGGCAGCGACACCTGCTCTAGGAGAGAAACTGCTGGGAGCACCCCAGGGAGTCTTTGCAGGAGACATTTGTCCCTCTGTCACCTCTCCAAAGAGCCAGTGGGGCTGCAGAGCCCCAGCCACATCATCTCACTCCAACCTTACAAGCAAAGGCCTTGGAGGCATCGGGAGAAGATATTTAGATTTGATATTGGGAAGGAATTGTTCCCTGTGAGGGAGACCCTGGCACAGGGTGCCCAGAGGAGCTGTAGTTGCTCTGTCCCTGGAAGTGTCCACGGCCAGGTTGGACAGGGCTTGGAGCAGCCTGCACTGGTGGAAAAGGTCTCTGCATGGAAGGAGATAAGCTTAAAGATCTCTCCCAAATTTTATGATTTATCTTCTGTAAATCACAAACAACTGCACGTGACCAGAATTGCCGAAGCCCTTTACCCCAGGCTGGACCACAGACCCTGGACACACCCTGGACACCCCATCTCCTGTCCCAGAGCTTTGGGGAGCCCTCCCTGTTGTGTGCAGGCTCTGGGAGAGCCCACACAGGGCCCTGGTTCCTCAGCCCACACTGACCTGGCAGCCTCCAGCGGTGCCACCTCCTCCTGGTGCCACCTGTGCCACCGCCCCAGCACCACCCGGCACGGTCCAAAGAGCAGCAGCAGCCCCAGGGAGAGGAGAGGAGTGAGGTCAGAGTACAGGCTCTGAACAGAACCTCCCCAAAGAGGCTTAAGGCAAGAATGAAAAATAAATGCCTGGAAGTCTCAAGGGATGCAGTGAGACCCCCAGGAAGGGGACAGAGCTCCTGTGTCAGTCTCTGCCCCCTCTTCAGCCCCTGAGACTGGTTCCTTCTGACCAGGTTTGAAATTTCAGTTTCTAAAGGTTAGAAATTAGAATTTAGAAAGTTACAGAAATTAAAGAAGAAAACAAATATAAAAGAGTCGTTCATAGTTCCCTGTAAGTGGAGACTGAAAAGGGAATTCACCTACATCATAGAATCCCACACTGGTTTGGGTTGGAAGAGACCTCAAAAACCATCCCATTCCACCCCTGCCATGGCAGGGACACCTTCCACTGTCCCAGGCTGCTCCAAGCCCCATCCAACCTGGCCTTGGGCACTGCCAGGGATCCAGGGGCAGCCCCAGCTGCTCTGGACAACCTGTGCCAGGGCCTGCCCACCCTAGGAAGGAATTCCTTCCCAATATCCTATCCATCCCTGCCCTCTGTCAAATTAGAGAGACACAATGCAGGGATTTTTATAACTCACATCCTGCTCCCCTGGGATGGTGTGGGGCAGGAACCTCCTTGGCTGTCAGAAATGGGAGCATCTCCACGTGCCAGGGACAGCTCCGTGCCTCTGCTGCAGCAGGAGCTCCCAGCAGGGCGGGAGCAGCTCTGCTATGCATGGATGGATGGATGGACAGATGGATGGATGGATGGATGGATGGATGGACACACCCCAGAGAGACACACTGCAGGGAGTTACCTTTGTGCAGGTGAAGCCCCACACTCCAGCAGAGCTCACAGCCACATCCCCAGCCTGAGCAGAGTTCTGGGGGATGCGGCCGCCATGGGTTGAGGAGGAGGAGGAATGCCAGAGAGGGAGCAGCAGAGGGAAGGCAGGAAGGAGAAGGCAGGAAGGAGAAGGACAAGCTGCTGCTTATCTGCCCAACCGCAGGCGCCACTCGAGGAGCCCTGTGACGTGCCACCACCACTGGCACTGCCAAAACTCATCCTCCAGGAGTTAACCCAAACACCTGCCCTGCTTCTCACCCCAGGTGTGGATTTATGTCCCTGGAAACAGCTGGGATAGGGAGCAAGAGGCACAAGAGCAGCGTGGGTGTCCCTGCAGGGGACAGGGACCAGAGATCCCTGTGAATCCCATGGGACAGGAGAGCTCACTCAGCCTGGACAGGCACCAGGCTCCCCCTAAGGAAAGAAATGCTGGCCCACAGCAGGGGCAAAGGCAGAGTCCCATAAAAACCCTGCTTTGGAGGGGATGCCAGAGCAGGAATCTCACTAACTCAAAAACAGGACTGGTGCTTATTTCAGGAAATCCCATGGGGAAAGCTCAGTGCAGCTGCCCCCTCCATTCCCAAGGCTGCTCCCCCAGGCTCAGCTGCAGTTTCTCTCCTCCCAGCTGGAACAAAGGGCCCACGTTTACCTTGCCTGTGTCCTCCTGCAGCAGCACCAGCAGCTCCTGGCTCTTCCTTTGGGACAATGGCTTTCACAGCAGCATCTCCTCAAAGGCTCCAGGGGCCCTTCCAGCCCACAGGAGGGAGGAGAAGTGGGGAAGGGATGGAAAGGAGCAGCCACAGCCGAGGGGAGGAGAGAGGGGATGAGAATGTGAATTTTCTGCCAAAGAAATGAGAGCCAGAAACAGCGTGTGGAGAGAGGGCAGGGCTGGATGGAAGGAACTGCTCTTCCCACACTGGACACGGAGCCTTGGCAGGGATTGCTCATTGCTCAATCCCCTCCATCCTCAGCTTTCCCCGCTCTCATCCACGGGCAACCAGGACACCCCCAAAGCATCAGCTGTGCTGCCAGGTGAAACCTAAACTGGAAACGTGCTGCCTGAGCTGCCTGGGGAGGGCCAGGGGATGACTCCCACCTCAGCTCCCCGTGCACCTCCCTGGTGCTCCACCATGGCAGCTTCCCCATGACAGTGTCTGGCACAGGCTCCACATCCAGGGTCCCTGCAGAGCTCTGCTGTTGAGGAGCTCACAGACCTCATGGGGTGGATCTACAGCTCAGGTGGTTCTCAGAGGGTTACAGACCTTGGAGAGCCTCCCAAACCTCTACCAACACCCAAAATTGGCACTTCCTTGCCAATAACACACTCCTTGCCATGAGCCCTTTGGGGCCACAGCCGGGCTCCTGGCCCATGATCATGGAACAGTTTGGGTTGGAACAACAAAGAAAGCAGCAGGCCCAAGATTTGCCCATAAAAAATGTTTATTCCTTAAAAATACAGCATTCATCTGCAGGGACACAACTATTCAAAGCATTTTTAAAAGGATTTTTATCTGCTCCCAGTGTGGCAAGCACTCAGTGTTGGGAGCAGGGAGAGCAACAGCCCAGGTGGGAACAACCTGGTCCCAAGGGAAGATCTCTGTCACCCATCCCTGGATGTCACCTCAGCAGCCCATCTGCAGGGTGGATTTCTCCTGGGAGAAACCTCAGCCCCTCTGGAACTGAAGGGGTTCCCTTCCCCGGGACAGGGAAGCAGCAGGACCCTGGGGTGCTCTAGCTCTGAATCACTTCCACAGCACCAGCCATTGCCCCACAGGTCCTGCCTCCTCTCCCTTCTGCTGCCCCATGGAACAACCTGCCCGCTCTCTCCAGCAGCCCCAGCCCCCTCAGACCCCCAGGAGGTGGCTCTGGCCCCATCCCAGCTCCCACCCTGCAGCCACAGAGGCTGGGACCCAGCCAGTCCCTGTGCTGGGGGAGCTGCCACATGGGGAGCCCAGCCCTGTCCCCACCCAGCCCCCGGGGGCTCCAGCCACGGCTGCTCCCAGCGCACTGCAACCGTCCTGACTCCTGAAGCTTCTTCTCCATGTGCCCAAGGAGAGCTCTCACAGAGTGCAGGCCACCCTGCTCTGTCTCCACCTGGCTGACCCCAAGGGACAGGTGGCACAGGTGCCACATTCCCACCTAGCACAGCAGGGGTGTCTCCTCTGGCTCCCCAGTGCCTGGGGAGAACTGGTGCCAGGCTCTGCCAGTGGCAACAACAACGAGGAGGATGATGGTGCAGGGAGAAACACAAGGGATCTGGAGAGACCTCAGAGCTTTGGGGTGAGTGGGAAAGGGAGCAGGAGCACACAAAGTGCTCTCCTCTGTCCTTCCTATTGCAGGGAATGGTGAGGGGAGAAACAGAGCCAGCAGGTCAATAGCTGGCTCCGAGCCTGGCTTCACCAGTGCAATTTTGGGGTTTTGGATGAGGAATTGGTTCACACACCATCAGGTCTCTGTGCCAGGTACACAGAACACACCAGAAATGTCCCTGTACTCACCTGGGCACTACCTGGAGAAGCACCCAGCAGGATGACACCAGGGTTGGGGATGTGTCACACATTTGGGAAATACCTGAGAACAGGAACACATGAACTGGGGCTTCTCCCCCAAAGTGAGGTGGGATCAATAGCCCAAGTGATGGGCACTAGCACCTGGGGCATGGGGAACAAAGAGGAGGGGCTGGAACTGTGCCAGCTGCCGTGCTGGGAGCACGTTGGGATGTCTAGAACAGGAATAACTGCACAGGGTGACTGAGAGCTCTGCAGGTGACACCAGGCTGGGAACACGAAGCTGCTGTGGGCAGGAGGATCCAGAGGGCTCCAGGCAGGCTGGGATGGGCTGAGCTGTGCTACCCTGCACCTCTGCACAGCTGGGCAATGCATGGCATGCACTGGGAACATGAACAACAGGGCTGGGAAGGATCAGGAGCAGAGGAGTCTGTGCTGCTTGAGCTTGGTCTCCAAAGCAAAGTAGGTGAAGGAACTGAGTGGTAAAAATCACCAAAAGTCAGGCTGATGTTGCTCTTCTCCACGCACATCCCCAGAAATTAAACACCCTTCCCATGTAGAAGATTCTGTACAGACTGACCCAGAGCATGAGTGGCACTGCCAGAATCCCCCCCAGCCCCCACACCTCAGATTAACTGCTAACAAAGAGAACAGCAATAAAACAATTCCTTGGCTCAGAGGCCCCTGACACATCTAAAACTTCTCTTTAAACATACCTTGGCTTTTACTAATAGAAATATCTAAAAAATGCCTTTTTTTTTTCCCTTTTGGTGATCTAGAAACCAGAAGATGCCCCTTTGTTGTTGCTTCAGGACAGTCTGTGGCTGTTCCTAGCAGAAGGAAGGTCGAGGAGGAGGAATTTGGGCACACAAGCACATACAACATTGGCAGAACACAGAGTCAACACGCTGTGCTTCAAAGGGTCAGGCAGGAGCTTTTTTCCCCAAATATACTGAACAGCACTTGCCCAATAACAAATAACTGATCAAAGCAGCTGCAGAACTTGGAAGTTCTTCATGTGCTACTCTGGACTTGGTTTCACTTTTACACTTTGTACCCCGAGGCTGTGATGTGAGGGAATCATCAGGAACAGAGGAAGGAGCATCCCAGGTTTTCTCAGCATCCATATCCCACTGTTTCCAGCATTCAGTCAAAGCTCAGGTCATTTTCAACCCATCAAAGCCACAAAACTTCCACCTCTTCTCCAGGCTGGCCCCAACCCCGCTGAGCTCCTGCCGGAACGTGTTCTGCAGTCGTGTCATGAGCACCTCCACCTCTGCCGTGCAGATCTGGGGAGCACAAGGAAAACAGCACTGAAAGGGAAGATGGGGGCCCTGATGGCTGCTGATAATTCAAACTCAAACAGGTACATGGCTGAAGCTCATCCAGGCTTTCCCTGAACTCCTGGGGATAATGCTGGAACACCAGGAGCTGTGACAGGAGCTAAGACTGGGCTTGCACCACTGCACAGAAGGAACTGGGGTGAGCCCCAGGTCCTGCCAAGCCACGCTCAGGGCTACAGGCAGCTTCTGAAGGGCTCTTCCATGGCTCCAAACCACCTTGGATCTTAATTTTTGTGCTCTCTGCTGATCTTCTTGGTGAGAATGGTGGACAGGGAACAGGGGAAAGATATTCCCCTTCCTTTCCTATTGGCAGCTTCAAGAACAGGTCATACTTCCAAGTACTCCCCCTCCTCCTGCCTCACCTCAGGTCCAAAGATCTGCTCATCTGCTCAGGGTTAAAAATAACATCCCAAACTAATCTGAACTCCTGCAAGAGTCAAGGAAGAGGCAGAAGAGCTCAGAAGGAAAAAAAAGGACAATGGAAATAGCCCTAAGTGTGAGTGAACACGAGGAGACTGATGCCACAGCACAGGTTAAATAAAGGGTGGGCTCTGCACAGGGGTTCTCTCAGAAGCCCTTCTCTGCACTGTGGATACCAAAGAGGAAGTTCCAGAAAAGCAGCTTGAGTGCTATGACGGCAGCTCTGTAGGAGTTCCAAACCAAAATAAAGGCAGCTGGTGGCCCCACAGACAAACCCCAAGCTAGAATGAGGAGATAAAATTATTAACTCTGTCTTTATAAGGCTGGAGTGAGCAAGGCCATGGAGCCATGTTTTCTTAGGAAAGGGTAAACTAAACACTCATTTATATACACAAGCAGCTGGATAAGTTCCAATCCAAAGACAGAATTCCCATGACTGTGGGGCCTCCTGTCCCTGGGGCTCTTTAAGGAAGACAGCTGGAGACCGGGATAGAGGACAATGAGATGTAATTCCTTCCTAAAGGAATGAGATGTAACTCCTTCCTTTGCACAGTTGCTCCCATTCACTCCAAAAAGGAGCACAAAGCCAGCAGGACATGGGAATGCTTGGGGGTGCAGTTAGTGGTGAACCCCAAAGCTGGGCTGCTTTGGGCAACCTGGAATAGCACAAGTGTCCCTGCCAGGGCATGGAACTGGATGGGCTTTGAGGTGCCTCCCAACACAAACCATCCTAGCACCCTGAAATTCACCCCCATGCCCCATTCCTTTCAGCAGATTTCTGCAGGGAGCAGAGCCCAGGCTGTCCCACACCCACCTTGCTGTCCAGGCGCTGCAGGTAGGAGCAGATGTACTCAATGCTGGCTCCAAAGGGATGCACGTGGAGAAACGTGGAAATTATCCCTGGGGAAAGGAGCACCACCAAGGTCAGTGTCACGGGACAAAAGCCAGCTGGGAACACCAGCCCTGTGCCCCTGCAGGCAGCCACACCCTGACCCCAGCAAAGCTCAAGGTTTTCCTCACTTCCAGGACTCCCACCTCCCTTGGGAAAACCAAAGGAGCCAGAGGTGGGCAGGATGAGTGCAAGGTCACCTTGAAGCAGCTCAGGTCTCTGGAATCACCACCGAGCCAGCAGAACTCACCAACTAAGAGAACTTCTCGTTCAGATTTCACAGGGCTGTTGCTCAAGGTCTTCTCCACTGGACATTCTTTCTCCTGGCTGCAGGCACAAACTCTGGACATGCTGCTCTCCTGCAAAAGCCACAGGACACATTCCAGACAACCTGGCACACCAGGGACTGGCTTGGGCAGGCTCCACAGAGCGTGCAGGGCTGTTTTCCTGGCTTTCTGAGTCACTGCATCCATCACTGCTGTATCTGAAGTTTATTTTCAAAAATGCTCCCAGCAAAGCACAGCTGTGTCCATGGTGCTGGGCATCATCCACCAAGTGAGATGAAAAGGTCACAAAGCTCAGCAGATGCCACCACACACCCTGCACCAGCCCTGCTCCCTGCCATGGCATCTGCTCCACAAGGGCCTTGCTTTGAACAACAAAACACAAACCAGACCGTGGCCTTGCCATGACTGATTAAGCTGCAGAGGTTTATTTCTCAAATGCCCACAATGACACAAATGAGATTAATCAAGTGCCATGGGGCTGCACAGGGCTTAGGATCAGACTGTCCCTGACTTGAGTTTGTGGTACTGAATTAAACCAGAATTGGGCATAATTTATTATCCCTGACATAAACACAACAATGCAAAGACGGTGGCTGCACTAAAAGCAGAACTTGCTTTTATTCCATAGTTTTATGTGGAATTCCAGTGGCCTGAGAGCTGTGGACAGCTATAATTGGGAAGAGCTCCCAGTGACCAGTGAGATGGGCTGGAGGGAGGCCAATGACCAAGATAGAACTGAACAGTCCCCTGGGTTTGCTCAAATTCTTACACCAGTGCAGTTCTCAGCTCACAGGGCTGAGCCTGTGCCCAAATGGCCTGAGCTTCCACATTTGCCTCTAGAGGAGAAAGAGCAGCTCTGCCCTGTGGAAACTGACCCAGGGACTGCAGCCCAGCAGCTCCAATGCAAACCCACAGCCTGCCTGCTCCTGAAGATCACAGAATCATGGGATGGGCTGGGCTGGGAGGGACCTTAAAGCCCACCCTGTTCCACCCCCAGGGACACCTTCCACCATCCCAGAGCAGCAGCTCTTGGACTTACATTCCCTTGGCAGTCAGCTGCATCTCCCTCCTTGTCCTCTTCATCTGCCATGCTCTGCTATATATGGGCAAAGAAAGGAAAGATTACTGATGATAATCTCTTATTTTTGTTTTGAAGATCCTGCTCTGATTATTACTGGAATACATAAAACCATTTTTAGTTAGTAGAAAGGCATTATCTTCCCTAGCTCCTGGCTCAAAAAAGTGGGACTACAGATGGAAAATGAGATAAACCCAGTCTCTGGCTCTGTGGGCCAAGGGGAAGTGCTCCTCATGCTTCTTTTGTAATTGTGTCTGTGCTATAGAGAAAAGAACTCAGCAAGTATAGAGTCACAATCAAATCAGAGGGGATCAAACCTGAGAAGCAGCACTATGGATTTCTGCTTGGAATACTGCATGGATTTTTGTCAGGAATGAACCCAGCAAGAATAAAAATATTAAAACACTCACAAAAATTTCCAGTTCCAAAGTGTTTTATGGAGGGCAGATCACAACATGCTCCTAAACCACAATTGTAAATATCAGTGTCTGATAACTGAGACCTTTTTTCTTGTCTTTTAAAAGCTCACGCTACAGAAAATCCCGTTCCAGCTGTGACACCACTGTACACTGCTCAGTGACAGTCCTACTGTATTTATACAGTTGCTGAGATTGTCTCACAGGTACATGAAGCAACTGCAGGTCCATTCCTGACAGACATCCTGCAATTTGTCAGTAATTTTTCCTCACTTTCTAAGGACAGCTGCTCGAACCAGGGCTGGGCATTCCCACCAGGAGTGCAGGACAGATGTCCTTCACCACTGCACAAGAAAGACCTGCATGGCACATACCTGCTCCTTCAGGTTTTCTAGTAATGTTTCTATTTTAAGTTTGTCTTCTTTCACTTTTTCCAACTCAGCTTCTCTCTTTTTGTACTCCTCTTGGACTTTCAAAAGATGCTGGAAGAGAAAAGATAAACTCTTAACCTGCCTTCCACCTTCTCAACCTGCCTTCCACCAATTATTGTTCAAAGACCATAAAATTTATAAGGGCTTTTCCATGAAGACCAGACAGGTCACATCCAGAACCACTACAAGATGAAATATAAAAGAAGGATCCACCTTAGAAACACCTTTGCCTATTAGCATATAAAAACACACAGTTGTGTAAACATGGGGCAGTGATTCCATCCCCAATGGATGGGATTTCCCATCTCCTAACTCAGCTGCTTATGGACAGACTTGGTACTTTGGAAATCACAAGAGCACACAAAGAATCCTTCAACTATGGATTGTTTCCATGGGACTTAGCAGCTAACCCACCATCCCTGGTATCAATATTTTCTTGGCTTTTTTTTAGCAACACTGGACACAACAAATTTGCTCCCCCCTGCCAGATTGGATCCTGCTAAAATGTTTTTCCAAGTGTTTCCGCCACCCATCCCAGCCTCTTTCCCCTGCAGCACAGCCCCAGCTATGAAAAATTCCTGGCCCACCTTCTGCATGCCCTGCAGAGCCTGCTGGAGGAGCTTCATCTGCTGCTCCTTGGTGGTGTCCTCGTCCCTGGAGGCCTTGCCCTGCTCCTGCTTGAGCAGCTCCACCTCGTTGCGATAGGCGTCCAGCTGCCAGCGCAGGCTGTCGTTCTCCTCCTTCAGCGCCTCCACCTGCGACACCAGCGCTGGGGACAGCACAGCCATCAGGACAGCAGGGACAGCAGGGAACCCCTGGCTGCCCTCCCCACCCTGCCCACAGCTCAGCAGCTCGGGTCACAAATCCTGAGCACACAAAGGAATGGCTCCAGCTGGTTGGGATATCGCAGGGCTGGAGCCCCTCTGCTCTGCAGCCAGGCTGGGAGAGCTGGGGCTGTCCAGCCTGGAGAAGAGAAGGATCCAGGGAGACCTCAGAGCCCCTCCCAGGGCCTAAAGGGGCTCAAGAGAGCTGGAGAGGGACTTTGGACAAAGGATGGAGCGACAGGACAAAGGGAATGGCTTCCCACTGCCAGAAAGAAACCACTGAAGAGAAGCACAATATGAGCTGTAAAAAGGGATTTTACCTGACTCTTCTGTTTCTTTCATCTCTGATGGATCTTCTATTTCCTCATCAGACATCTCCATCTCCTCCTCTCTCCGAATGCCCATCAGCTCATCATTGTGGATGTTACGGATCTCCTGGGGTTCAGAAGCAGAGAGGGTTTCAATACAGATTGCAAGGAACAGGTTGGCTGAATGAAAAGTTCCTGAAATCTAGATCTGCAAAAAACAACTCCAGGACATGACTTAAAAACTGGCACAGATTATTAGATCAAGGGCAATATCCAGCACAAGTCACTCTGTCAGAGCTACTGGGATTACAGACCCTTCCATCTTCCTTCTGCTCTTGTAGTGAGGCAGCTCAGCCTTGCTGTGCAAACCTGAGGAACTGGAGTCAGCCCTAATTCTCTGGAGCCAAAGTCCCAACCTGAGCTGGGACAGAGCAAACCAAGCTACACCTGCACCTCTGCATGTACAGGGACCTCCTCAAGGTGACACCAAAAGGCTGAGAGACCCTTTAGCCAGCATCTGGTATCTACAATGAGGTAAGAGACATTTTAAATTACACCTAAAAATGTAGCATATACTAGCAGCATTTTTATAAATATATAAGTATCTGCCAAAATCTGCATCAAAAAGCTGCATCTTGTGGCTTCCACCTTCCTTTAAGAGCAGTCCCTAAGCTGGGGAGAGCACAACACTGAGCCTGGCAGCTGAAGTGCTCCTGAAAGAGGCCTCACCAGTGGTCTCACAGCCTCTTCCTATAGGGAGAACTTACCTTGGAACAAAAGACAGCTCCAACTGGAGAGAGAGCTCCCACCCCAGCCACAGCCAGTGGTCAGAAGGCAGGGAAAAACGGGAGCACTGGGCTCAGAGTGAATCTGAATCAGCACTTGGCTTCTCACGTGCAAAAGAAACCTCGGCTCCTCTTTTAGCTGCTACAAAGGTTTGACTCACTGGGATTGGAAAGTCCCATAGGGGAGATCACACCTGGAAACTTCCCAGGACAACGTGGGCATTTAGTGTTCAAGCATGGTGGAGGATTAACCACCTGCTTGGTACCACAGGGCCCTGGCTGGGCCTGATCCAGAGTCTTCCCAGGCTGCAGCTTTGCAGGAAGGTGGCCTGGACACCCCAATCCATAGGGATCACAGGCCAGGATACCTCCAGCTCACAGGGATCCCAGGCCTGCACATCCCTGGCCCGTGGTGATCACGGATCAGCAGCCTCTCAGCTTTGCTGAGATTCACTCTGGATGTTAAATAATCTTAAAGGTGAAAGACATCTCCTGGCTTTGCTGGGATAGACTTGCTTTCCAAGTTTGTAGTAAGGAACTCAATATCCCAGACAAATCCAGAACCACAGGAAAATTTACACTAGGGGTAAGCAATGACAGCCAAAGGGAACAGGACAGGGTGGAGGAGTGGGATAAAACCTCATGAGACTCAACAAGGCCAAGTGCAAGGCCCTGCACCCCCAAGGTGGCAGCATGGATCTCATCAGAGCCCCCAGGACAAACACCTCCCCACCCATCACCTCCCAATGGACACCCTTTCTTTACCTTAGCTTCCTTATTTCTGACATTCTGTCTGACTCTCTTATCTGATTTTATAAAATCTTACTGGACTAAGAACTATTCTTCCTCCTGCAGGAAGAGCAGTGGGAGTGACAAGCATTCTTCCATCAGTTCCTTTCTGATCATCATTTTTAAACCACACATTTCATCATGTCACTTCACGGGATAAATACACAAACATGAGAACATCCTCCCTCAAGCTTTCCAGGCTGTTCATCTGCAATTATTTCCACCTCAAGGTGGAACTATCACATAAAATGTGATAAAAGATTCTGATGAAACTTAGAGCTGCTGGTTTTTTTAATCTCTCTAGAAATCCTTCTTGCTTTAATATTAAAATCAGCAGAAAAATCAACATTTATCAGCAGTATTATGACTATTCTTGTGCACAACTTCCATCAGCAGGCAGGTCTCGATGTATTGCTACTGGTGACACAAATACCAAGAGAAAATTTATTACCTGTACCACAAGAGCCTCCTGAGTGATTCCCACCTCACACTGTGAAGGAAGGTGTTGTTATCCATGCGAGCATCGCGCAAACTGAACATCAACATCCTGACAAGCAAGAGACCGTGCTGGAGGATCTAACACAAGAAAAGATTACCAACCTCTGCTTGTTTGCACCACACGCTGATGTTCTTACGCTGAGCTTTCGTGAAATGGTCCCAAGCCTTTTGTTTGGAGGCAGAATGGTACACGGCCACTATCTGCTCGACTGGAGTGGCAAATCAGCAGCAAATCGGGCCCGAATAGCATCCAGAGAGGGCGAACAAGAGGAGTAAAGGAGTAAAAAAGTGGAATCAGGCAGGTGGTTTGGCTCCCCTTTTCTCATAACACTGCACTGTGCTGATGCTACGCTCAGGGAGGGGGCTCAGTGTCTGGAAAGAGCCTTGTGGGCTTCACCAGGCCACTGCCAAACGCTCACAGAGCAACGACCAACTGGGGCATGGGCTCTGCTCTCAGCTGGGAAAAAGGCAGGACACGTGGAAAAAAAAGGCTGCACAGGTGCTGAAAAATATCCAAATATGCTGTGTGAGGCTGGCTGGGAGTGTAAGTTCAGAGGGGCAGGACTCACCTCTGAAATGGGGTGATGAGCTACAACCATGAGTTGGCCCTTGGACAGTGCCACAGACCTGTGTGAGCTACCGGAACACAACCAGGACCAAAGCAAAGGCACCAGCCATCAACTATTCTGGGTTCTGGGATTTATTCCTCCTGCTTCTCTAGAAAACTTAGAGGATTTGGAGTACACAAAGTGTTTCTCCTTGGCTGAGAGCTCACCCACAGCACAGAGCACATCCACTTGATTTTTTCTATGCTTGTGATGCAGTACTCAATTCTCACAAAATAAACACATCTCCCTGCTTGTTAGAGTAACCTAAGAGTGGCTGAGATATCAGTCTTGGTTTTAGAGAGTGGAAATACACACTAGTCTCTATTACTACTTACTCTGCAGTGCTCATTGTAAGTCCCTCTGGACCGTGTGCCCGTAGTTTTTACCATTAACAGAATTAAAAGGAAAATAATAATTAAAAAAAACCAAGAGCTAAAATTACTAGATACAAAACCAAAAGTTAAGAATTATCAAAAGCTAGGCAAGGGGCTCAAAGAAAATCAGTACAACTGTGGAGAAGGTACTTGTAATGAAGTAAAAATATTCAGATTTACTAAAGCAAGGATGTGTAAGAGGCAATGAATAGTCTGAGAAACTATTACAAATCTCATCCTGGAATTAATACAGTCCATGGCTCTTCCTTGTTTTCCTGGTTTTATAAAGTACTGGGATTTGAAAGACCCAGGGTCTGCAACAGGGTGTTGGAAGCACTCTGCTGCTCCTACCTTTTGCGAACAAATCCTGCACACTTCGCTGAGGCACCAGATTCCCAGGAACTTACCTTGTTTGTGCACAGGAAGGGTTGAAAATGTGACAGAAATAATAACAAGACAATAATTAAGAGGAAACAAATTCAGAATTCATTCTCTCCTCCCCCCAGATGTGGACTCTTACTCCAGTAAAAAGCACCACAAGGGATTTTTGCCAGGTCAGTGCCGTGTGATTCCAAATCAGCCGGAGCCGCACCGAAGCGATTTTTGCCACTTCTTTTCCCAGAGCCCTTTTAGTGGGGCCCCTCCAGACTCTGGAAATGAAGAGTCTTCCCTACACCACACAACCAGCATCCAGCTTGGAGACACTACTCACACTGCACCAGGATCCCTGAGAGAGCCAGTTTGAACTTCTCTTTAGCTTCCTCCATCTCCTTCTCGTGGGCCGCCTTCTCGTTGACGAGCCTGCGTATGTGGCTGTTGGCTGACTGGATCATGGAGTAGAAGTTGTTGGCAGTTCTCCTGTTCACCTCCCCGCGTTCTATCCAGGTCAGCAAGGTCTGGATGGCTTCCGAGAACTTGGTGTCATCTGCAGGAAGAAAGGACAACTTTACACCACAGCTCTGGGGTGGCCTGGGCAGCTTTCAGGTCCTTTCCTCGGAGCTGAACTGCTCCTTCAAAGGTCAGCATCCTTCAGGTGACTCATCACAACTCCTGGAAGCAGGGAAGGATCTGAACAGGTGGCTGTACAAAGGAAGGCAAGTCCAGCACCAAGCTGGATCACCTGCTGAGGTGCAGCAAGAGGAGGAACAAGCACTAGAAACTTACTGGAAAACATCACATCTACTGAGATGGAACCTTTTGTGAAAGGAGATGACCTCCAACTCCAAAATCACCAGATCACACATGAATCTCAGGCTTCCAAGAATGTCTTACATTAGTCCTTCCAACCAAAATTATGCGGAAGAAACTTGTACTGAACAGTTTTGATTTGCACAAGTTTCCTGCACTCAACGGGTTTGTTCAGCCTTGGGAAAATAAGATTTAAGGTAGACCTCATCATTGTGTCTTGGGGAGGGCTATGAAGATAGAAACTCCTCTTTTACAAGAGAGTCATGTGGAAAGGATGAGGGGGAACTGGTACTCCTGGAGAAAACTTTTCACAACAGCAGTATTGTGGAAGTGCTGGACTCCCCAGTACCAGAGGCTTTCAAGACTGGGCTGGGCAGAGTGTTGGGCCATCTGGTCTAGACCATGAAAGAAAGCTCAGGCCAGGTGAGCCTTCAGGTCCTCTCCATCCTGAGATTCCACAATCATGATTCAAGTGCAGGGGTGTTCCAGATTGCAAGGCAAGACATATTCTATTACCATCTATATGGCAGATTGTCTTTTGTCAAGTGAGCAGTTTGCCTTATCTCTCTCTTTGAGTGACCACATTCACACCTCCCTTGGGAGGGGACATCTGCTGATAACAGCTATTGAATGTCACTGCATGGCTGATAAAAACTATAACATCCTGTGACCGTGGTCACAGGGGTTTTCAGGATGAGAGAGAGACGAGAATGTTGACTCCATGATCAGAAGGCTTGATTTATTATTTTATGATATATATACTACATTATAACTATACTAAAAAGAAAAGGAAGCAGAAGGTTCCTCAGAAGGCTAGCTAAGCGAAGAATAGAATAGAAAAGAATGATAACAAAGGAGCTCTCTCAAACTCTGTCCGAGATAGCTCAGTCCTTGATTGGCCATTAATTGTAAACATCTAAGAGGGGCCAATCACAGGTGGACCTGTTGCATTCCACAGCAGCAGATAATAATTGTTTACATTTGTTGCTGAAACTTCTCAACTTCAGCAGGAAAATCCTAAAAGAAAAGATTTTCACAAAAGATGTCTGTGACAACATCCCATTGTGAGATGGCCTCCGCCTAGAGGGAGGAGCCAAGCATTGCTACCCAGATATAATCCAGAG
>JAHXMQ010003489.1:18111661-18123809 GCA_020466415.1 Ammodramus savannarum pratensis
TTATTTTATCTTCTTATTTTTCTTCCCTATCAAAGAACTGTTATTTCCTGCTCCCATGTTTTTGTCTGAGAGCCCCTTAATTTAAAATTTATAGCAATTGGAAGGGGTGGGGAGGGTTCACACTCTCCATTCCAGGGTAGGCTCCTGCCTCCCTTAGCAGACTCCTGTCTCTCCAAACCAACACGAGAGGGTTTTTGACAAAAGAAGGAAGATGGCGGCAGAGCTGCTGTGTGCTGACCCCTGGGGCAGGCAGAGCTCTGCCCATCCAGCCCCTCTCACCTTTGAGCTTCTCGGCCACCACGCTGCACTCGTGGTCGGAGTAGTGCACGACGGGGGGCGGGGAGGGCGGGCGGAAGCGCTCCTCGGCCAGGCGGCGCCGGTGCCGCTCCTCACGCGCCAGCATGCGCTGCTTGCACTCCCATTCGTACAGGTCGTCCCGCGCCTGCGCAAAGTCCACGTGCAGCCGCCCCGTGTCCTTCTTGTCCGTGCTGGAGCCCAGCCGGATGCGGTAGCCTGCCAGGAGGGAGGCTGGTCAGCAGGACTGGGCACTCACCTGAGGCTCCCATGGCTAAAGGAGCCCAGAGGGTTTAGCTAACAGGGAAAAAAACCCCCACTAGGACAAGCCAACCAGCCAAATAAAACCCCACTAAGACAAGTCAACCAACCAAATAAAACCCCACTAGGGCAAACCAACCAGCCAAACAAAACCCTATTAAGGCAAACCAACCAGCCAAATAAAACCCCACTAGGGCAAACCAATCAGCCAAAGAAAACCCCACTAAGGCAAACTAACCAGCCAAGTAAGTCCAGCCCACCAGTCAGCAAATTAGGAGCAAACGTCCATTTTTTTAGGCACTATATACAGAATTAGCTGGATACTTACCCATGTAAGATGGAAATAGGCTCTGCACCTCAGCCCAGTGTTTTGTAAACATTTTCAGGTGACAAAGCATTGCTGCCTTTCCTCTCATGAGCTGTTTTCATATATTTAAGCAGGAATGCAATGGCAGCAGAAGGCAAAGTGACACAGCATCAGAGAAATCTGCCCCAGTTCTATTGTTCTGCCTATAACACACCACCACAGTTCTGTCCCAGAATTTTAAGCTTCCCTCTGAGCCAAGCACACCCACCAGACAGGTAAAGTGCCTTGTCCACCATGAACTCCTCAGCAAAGCGGATGTGGCAGAAGTTCTTCTTGCTCTTGCGGATAGCTATGACCTCCCCACACTGCTCAAACACCTCCATGATGATCTGCTCCGTCCCGTTTTCCGGCAGGCCTCCAACAAACACTGTCTTGCACCCTGGGGGCCTCTCTCTCGTGGCTGGAGGGGGAAGATCTGAAGAGAGAAAGCAGAGCAGATCAGGTTTTGGGTTGCCTGAACATACTCCTTCCACCTGCTCCTCTCTCCTGAGAGATGACCACACCTTCCTGGCTTCCTCCCAGCACACACCTGGCCATGCCACACTCAGATTATGGAGTGGATCCACAGCACTGCTGAGGTGCTGGATAAAAATAAGCACATTCACCAGCACATTTGCAAAAAGAAGATCTTGGGAGTCTAGAGCCCTCCAAACAGTCTCCTGAGTGCAGGAGGTTCACTAAGCTGCTGTCAAAGAAAATGAGCAGCACCAGGAGCTTCCAACTTCATCATGGAAGGTGCTACAAAATCACAGCTTAAAAAACTGTCCTAATTTAAATAACACATAAAAAACGTACTCAGGGGATTCTTTGTGCTGCAACTGCACACACTCCAGACTTGTGTGCTTGAGCTACACCTCACACTGCACACAAGAATCAAACCATGAGGACTTCAAACACTCAGTGACTGGAATGGCTTCTGCCCCAGACCTTATCAATCTAGCAGCTGAAAAGGCTGTTTCTGAAAATGGCAAACAGTGACAAGACCAGGCTTTTCCTGCTGCTCTGTCACTCTCTTGCCAGCAGTGAGTCCCAGGAATGGTCCTTTTCTCACACACACCCGGGTTTATATAAACAAAGGGATACCCTATAGAGACAAAGCACAAGCAGACAGTTACGTGGGTTAGGTGGGAAGAGAGTGCAGCTCTTGCAGTGGATGATCTCCTTCACAGCCGGCATGTCCGGAGGGATGGGAGGTGGGACAATCCCCAGGCCTGGCATCATGGGGTTGATTGGAGGGATTCCAGTCATCATGCCAAGAGCAGGATCAAAATCTAAATGGGGGAGAGAATAAGGGAGTCAGGCGTGGGGGGTAGAGTCATACAGTGACTGTGAGCTCTGACAGCAAACGGGGAACACTCCCACGCATGCCAGTGAAAATCAGCAGCATGCCAACATCAAACTTTAGATCTGTGCCCTTAAAATAATGTTTTAAAATTATTTCACTGCTCATTGCCATGGTCAAGTAACTTTTCTCCGTTAAAATAAATTATTTCCTTCTCTCCTCTGTAGACACTGGCTCCCATCTAATGCCCAGCCCCTTCCCAGAGAGGTTTGTCCACAAAAAGACAGCTGTGACATATGGAAATAGTGGAAAACCTGACCCAGTTTGGTTGTGTTAAGTAGTTCAGCAGCACAGACAGTTGTGACACAGGTTTAAGGGCATCAGGGAGAATTTGTACATGGAAAAGGTTGCCAGGCATTGGAAGGAGTGGAGTCCCCATCCCTGGAGGTATCCAAGATGTGACACTCAGTGCTCCGAGCTGATGACAAGGTGGGGATCAGTCACAGGTTGGACTTGATGTGAAGGACTTTTCCAGTCTAAATGGTGCTGGGCTTTAGGGCATCATCTCACCAAGCAGACGAGCACAGCAATTGCAGCAGCTAAGAACCTGCCATTTCCTCAGTACTTTGAAACACAATCACAGCAAAAACACACATCTGAGGCCAATCCTCTGCCACCAACCAGCGTTTTTGGAGGAAGGGACAAGAAACCTTCCTGTTCCAACTGTGAAACATGGATGAAGGAGTACATGGGAATTGTATCTTTATCCATGGGACAGGCTGTGTTGATTTTTCCTTCATGGAAGAATGTCAGCAGGAGAATGACAAGGAAACAGCATCTCCACAGCAAAGCCAAGTGTGAAACAAGGCCTTGGGGACAGGAGAGAACTCTATTACTGTGGAGAGAGCTGGGGCTGTTCAAACTGGAGGAGAGAAGGTTGTGCTGTCTGCCAACACAGACATTCCCTCCCCAGGTGAGCAGACAGGGCTTATGGCAGGGAAAACATCCTTCTTAGTGCAGCAAAGCACTGCAACAGTCAGTTCCATTCAGGACTTTGATGTCCAGCATTCAGCACTGCTGGGAAATCAGACACAGCTCAGCTCTGTTCCTGCAGGAGCTCTTTCATCCAGTACAAGATGACTCAGCCATGCACATGCATTTCACACTACAAGGTGGTCATTTCTGGAGCATAATTCTCCATGAAATTCTGCCATATCCATTTTGCTACCCTGTTGCTTTCCTCTTCATCTTCCTCCCTTCCTTACCAACCAGTGCAGTTCAGTTTAGAGTAACATGCTCCTGGATAGCACTGCTTTCCTGACCTCTGTGTGGCATCCTCCTCCTCCTGCACCACTGCAGGATACCTAGGGGTACCCCACAAAAACTATTATTTCCATTAAAATACATGTGTTCTCATCTCCTCTCAATTCAGGTCCCTAAACAGATCACCTGCAGCATGACTGCATTTCAAACCCAGCTCAGTGTGTACATGGTGGGTGTGTGCCCAGCCACAGTGCCACAGGCTGCTCCCAGAGAGCAGAGGAGGCTGAGCTCACCGGGCAGGAGGGGCTGTCCTGTCATGCCCATGGGAGCCATGCCCAGGTTGTTCATGGCGGTGGCCCAGGCACTCGGGTCGGACATTGGCAATCCCATCAGAATGGAGTCCAGGCTCAGATTTCTGCCACCATCTGTTGAGAGGAACATAAAAGTGATTAAAGGCTTAGAGCAGATCTCAGCTCTGCCCAGCGAGGCTCCGCAGTGTCAGCACCCAAAACCAGAACTAAACCCACTCACAGGGAAGAGACAGTAAAAAAAAACCCCACCAGTGCTGTGCCTCTGGAGCAGCTGGGACCTGGAAAGCTCCTTAAAGCACCTCAGTTATGGTTCATCCTCTGCATTTAACAGCTCTAAGGGACCTTGAAGGAGCACTGATTAAAGGTAAGGAGACATTGATTCCTCTCAAGACATTTAGGAACAAAGGACACATCCAGCAGGTATAAACTGTCATGCTGCACTGAACTGAAGGGAGCTGTCCCAGCAGGATCCTCCCACTGCCATTGAAGTGCTCTGTCAGCTCATCAAAACCATCCTTGAACTGTGCTGTGAAGTCCCTGATTCTCCTTCAAGGATTTTTAACTCTCCAGGGAAACACCCTCTCTTTCTGCAGCTGAGGGCTTTGCACAACACCTTCCTTCTGCCTCAGGTGCAGCCTCATCCTTCCCTTCTGCACCTGGAACCTCCCTAGGGAAGTTCCCACCTCATTCCTGCAGACTGCTCTGTCCATGCTGTAACACCCCACCTCCATAGCACAAGCAGGTGCCACATTTCCCCAGTCACACTGGTGGGACTGCAGTTTTCAGCCACAGTATAACCTGCAAAGACATTATTCTCTGTTCCCTTTTTTCCCAATGCTCTGTGAGAAATCCTGAAGATGGCATCTAGGAAGTTTTCCTTGCACAACTCCTTGATCTGACATTACAATATCATACAGTTCTTGTAACACTTTGATTTTATGACATTATCTTAAATGTGAATGTCTCTAGTCATTCAGCCTGAGGTGTCTTATCCTGCTTTTAATTAAGGTCATGATTTTAATCTTGAGATTCTGTTCAGTTAGAAAAATACATCTATTTGGACAAGTATAGAGAATCACAGAAGGGTTTGGGTTGGAAGAGACATGAAAAACCATCCCATTCCATCCTCTGCCATGGGCAGGGACACCTTCCACTGTCCCAGGCTGCTCCAAGCATCACCCAACCTGGCCTTGGGCACTGCCAGGGATGGAGCAGCCACAGCTGCCCTGTGCCAGGGCCTCCTCACCCTCACAAAGAACAATTCCCTCCCAACATCCCAAGGCAGTGGGAGGCCATTCCCCACTCTTCTATCACTACACACCCCTTGGGGAGACCCCACAGTCCAAGCCTGGCTCCAGGCACAGCAGTGGGGCTGCAGCAGCACACAGCCCCCCCTGCCCACCTGCACAGCCACAGCCCTGCATCCAGGCCACTCTCCCACTGGAGCTGGGAGCAGCAGTGGAGCTGGGATGGGCTCACCTGGGGGAATGCTGCTCCTCTTCCTCTTTCCCGGGCCGCTTCCATCCTCAGCCGGGCTGTCCGACAGCCGCGGGCCGGCGGCGCTGCCCAGCCCCAGGGACTCGCTGCTGGCAGGGTCAAAGGACAGCTGGTTTAAACCTGAAAGAGAAAAGCACATTTAGGGACTTGACTTCAACTGCTTTGTGATGCTTTTGGATCACTGTAGTCAGAGAAATGCCCACTTATGGGCACAAGCAGCACTCCAGGCCTTGAAGGAATCCTGACTCCTGGCCCCAGCTCTGTCTGATCTGAATGTTACACAATAAAATATTACTCACCAGCACCAATTGTGCCACCCACACGAATCAAACTGCCTGAGTGTAAGCCAGGGGTGCATCTTCCCTGGGCTGAGCAGCATTTCAAGCCTGGAAACTCAGAGGACAGAATTTTTCCCTATTTCTTCAGTCCAGAAACACACTGTTAAGAGTTATTTCAGTTTCACCAGTTGAGAATTCACCTGGAGTGATTTACTACCAAAAAACAAGGCACAACTGAGAACATCTTCAAAATGAGAAGGTGCTATTGGAATTTTTGTTCAAGGACTCTGCCACACAGCTGCTCTTGGTCACTGACATGGAAAGGGCTCTGGGATGCACATCCCAAAAAGGAGAGAGCTCCAGACCCCCCTGGCTGCACCCTCCTGTCAGGGAGCTGTGGGGAGCCAGGTCCCCCCATGAGCCTCCTTTTCTCCAGGCTGCAGAGATGGGTCCAGTGCCCTGAACTGACCACTGAGCTCCTCATTCACTCCACCTTCTGTCACAACCAGCACTTGCAGGAATGCAAGGCCGAAGGAGCAGTGAAATATCAAGTTTGATTTATCTTTGCCTCAGCAAATTCACCCTGAACAGCCAATACAGTGGAAAAAAAGAAAAAAAACAAATATTTTTTGTGTACTCATTTAAAGTGATAAAAATAACCACATTTCTAAGGTGCTCTGTGTTCCAAGGGGAATCAGCAGAATTGAGAGGAGCAACAATGACAACTCCCATCCCAGGGTACTGATGGGCCGAGGCATTTGTACCAAACCTTCCTCCAGCCCCTCTGCAGCCTTGTGATTTCTGTTCCAGAGGATTCCAAGAACTTAATAAACATGGCTGCTGGGTCTGGCTGTAAATAGCCAAGTGGGTACAGGGAGCCTGGCAGGCTCCTCTCCGAGCCACTGAAAGCTGAGAACACAAGAAGCAGCCAAAAAAACAAGGACTATTCAGCTGGCAACAACAATAGTCACGCCCGGCCACGCAGGATGCCTACAATGCTGTGTTAAATATTCCAAAGTCAAAATATCATGGAGGTCATGAGGGCTCAGGAAAACAAATCTGAATGCAGCAGGTTAAAAATAGAGAGGTTGTGCACAGGGAAGATAGCACGAGAAAAGAAAAGGAGCAGTTCTACGCTTACATTGATGTTATCCATGCAATAGAAAAGGCAAAATTGAACCTGAACAAGAGTTTTCCTGCATTTGGGAATAGGAAGGATGGCGAGAAGCAGTGGGACAGCCGGACACTGGTGTCACCAGCACGGACAGACACCCTGCTCTGGCTGAAGACAACACTGTGGAGACACCTGGCCCTGACCAGCCCCTGAATGGACACTGCTCCAGCCACTGCTTCCCAACCCACTGGGGAACACAGGCAGCCACTCACTCCAAGGATTTCCAGCCTCAGTTTGAGTGAGAATCTCACATGTCCCAGCATGTCCCCAGGGCCAGCCGACAGCAAAGCAGCATCAGCTGGAAGGCTCTGGGTGGAGGCACCAGTGTGACCTGGAGCAGGAGCCTTGTGCTCAGGGCTCCACCAGAACCCAACAACAAACACTGAGCAGAAAACTCCTTGGGAAAGCTTTGCTCTCACTACACCAGGATGGAGAAAAAGCAAATGTGCCAGTAAAGGGCAGTATGGACAGTGGGTGATGAAAGTAAGCAAGGGACCTTGCTTGCTGCTCCCTAGCAGCAGTTTGCTCCAAAAATTAAAACAAGCCAGAGAGAAGATTCCCAACACACTCTGGAGTAAGAACCCCCTCATTATGTTAGATTTGCCACCCTACACAGGATAAATGCTGTGGATAGCAGCCAACTTTCAGACCCACCTGCCTCTCTCCTGTCATCTCAGTGAGCAGCCAAAGCTCAGCCACACCCCACTGGGTATGGAGAAGAGGCTCAGAGAAAGCTGAAGCTGCAGGAAATCCTCTCTGCTGGGCTCTGAGCAGGGTAAAAGCTGACAGGCTCAGCCAGCACAGCCAGGAGACACAAACAGGAACATCCCTCTGTCCTTTGTGCCAACCAGAACGAGGTGTCCTTCGCCATTCCAAGCTGCTCTGCTCAGGAGGGAAGGCACTAGCACAGGAGCAAACCACAGGGGTTTGCTCAGTATTCCTGTAGTAAGCCAGCCTGGAAAGGCCAAAATAAGATTTCTGCATTTGCTGGGAAATGCTACACAGAAGGTAAGGGGGGAGGAGAAAATCTGGGTTTCCAGCAAGTGTCAGAACTGGTGTCAGCACTTCTAGAGCCATATGTGGCACAGGTGTCAGTGTGCCCTTCATCTCCCTGTTCCTATCTCCAGGGATTTTCAGAAGAGTCCATTTAAAAATGGAGTGAGACATGAGGCACTGCCATAATGCAGTGACTAAACATTTAAAAATAAAAACTAGAAGATTCCTCAGCAGAAAAAAGGATCAGGGAAAGAAGGGGGGGATGCTGAAAGATGAGCAGAAGGCGACTCTGAGCAAGGCCTCTCCCCCAGCACAGCGGGTCCTTGTGGGTGGTTTTCCCCTCTGGAAACAGGTGCTGAGCTGTGCCTGATGGGAAGAGTCCACAGCTTCCCACTGGCCTCAGCAGCACTGACAATGCACAGCCCACGGTCCCACTGGGCTGGGATCAATCCAGGGCTGTGCTGGGGCTAAATACGGCTGCAGCTCCCACAGCACAGCTTCAGAAAGGGGCTGGGGAGAGAGGAAAGATCTCAATGTTCCAGGCATAAATCAAGGGAAGTGTCCATCCTCACTGGGTGCCATGCCAGACCCGGGGCAGGACTCGATTTTCCAATCCTAACAGAGCTGGGCCATTTGCCTTCATGACCAGGGGGAAAATAAACCCCAAGAAGTCCCTGAGGCAAACTGAAAAGGCTCTTTTAAGATCACTCCCATTACCAACAGAAAACACTGGAAATCACAACCAAAACACAGGATTGTGCACTCCTGTGAAACACTCCTGGGACCACTAACAAACAACACAGGGCTTTGTTTGTAAATTTGCCACCTCGGGATTTGGGCAAATGTTCCCTGCAGGGCTCAGGAGCATTCAGTTAAGTGGTGGCATGAGCTCTGCCACAAGCCTGGCACTGCTCTGGAGCCACAAGCTCCGACTGCAGCCTCACTCTGCCCAGGCACTGGAATAGCCTTCCTGCCATTCCACCAGGTAATAAACAGCAGCAACATAAACCTCTGCCCCCAAACTCAAATGACAACTATTAGCAGGTACTCTGACACTGTCACACACCAAAAGCCTTTCAATTACACACTCAAAAAGCCTGTGCAGGCTGGTGCTTGTCTGGTCGTATTTTGGGATGTCCTGGAACCCTATCTGCTATGCTGGGTCACACTTGGGGGTGCCCCAGGTCCCTCTGAACCCCTCAGGTGACATTTTGGGGTCCTCTGGGCTCCTCTGAACACATATTAGGCTTCTCTTACTGAGCATCAGGGGAACTTTAGAAATGGGCTGACACAGGCTTTACTATAAATACGGATTTACCTTTTGCCAACATTGGCAAATTTAGGGAATAAGCACTGCTCAGTCTGAGCAGGGTGCCTGTGTTTTTGGGAATAAACTGGATTCCAGGATACACTGTGCCATTGATTACACAGTTCTCATTTTAAGCCCTCAAGAAATGAACTTGAGAGGACACCAAAGTACATCTGCAGCAATTGATTAGAACACAAGAGAAAAGAGACCAGCAGGGAAGGCAGAAGAGAGAGATACCAAAGCTTTGAAGTTACATCTTGATCCCAATCTTTCCTTTTGGAAACTAATTTCCAGGTTCAAAAACTACTGCTGGGCTCATGCATGCTTCTCTACCATACTCCTGGCTCAATTATCACTGGTAAAGCCTCCCAAACATCAGCCTGAGCCAGGAGCTGGCCAGGCACACTGATGAGAGCAGCACAATTTTGACAGTGACTTCTGTCAACTCCAGATAATCCTGCAGGGCAGCAGGAGCCATGCAGGGAATCCCAGAACCCCCCACGTTACCTGCAAACTGCACGAGAAACATGGCAAGATGCTCATCGTAAGGCAGGAGCTCAGACACTTCTCCCACTGCTCCCAGCTTGGCTTTGTGTCTGCAAATCCCAGTGCCAGGCTGAGCTCCCTCACTCAGCTCCCAGTACAACAGAAAAGCTGGGACCCAGTGAGAGCAGAGCTGCCCTGGGGCAGGCAGGACAGCCCAGGCGTGAGAGCCCAAGCTGGCCCGGGGCTGGCACCCAGCAGCTCCACGTGTCACCATCCATCTCCCGGCCTGACACCCAGAGGCAGATTCCAGCATGCAGGGATGGAGGTGGATGAGCAGGTGGGGAGGCAATTAACAGCCAGAGCATCTGAATTTGCCAGGGATTTCATCCATCACTGCTCTAAGCACTGGCACGCAGCTCACTAAACCCTGTTGGCATGCCCGAGATTAGTGGCCTTTGCACTGAAAGATTAATTCCTGGTAATCCTGGGTGGTAAGAGGCACACTGCTCGCTTTCCTTGATTCTGGAAGCTTGTATTTGAAAGAAATATATTAATTTCAGGCAGCTAATTATTCTAGCAGGGCTCTATCAAACTGACAGACACAAAGAGCCCCTTCCTCTTTTGTGCCTGAGAATGCAGCAGCCAGCAACCCCAGTCAGGGACACCAACCTGCAGAGTTTCCACTAAAATACAGCCACAGCAGCAAAAACAGGGGAATCTGACCAAGTCCTGTACGAGCTGTGCTCTACACTCAATGTTGTAACCCAAAACAAAGGAAAAAACTCCTTACCAGCATGTGTGTACATGTGTGTGTGTCACCAGCGACCTAACACAGCCCTCAGAGCTTCCCAACAGTGAAACCTGCCACGCCCACACCAAATTATTAAATACTCCATGAAATGTCTTCAGGATGCTCACAAGGCTCTGCCAAGGCAGCCTTCCTCTGCACACACATCTAGGAATTCTGACCCTGGCATTTCCAGGGGGTGAGCTGCTCCAGAGGATGCAGTGCAGGCAGCTCAGTCCCATCCCTTTCTGTCCTTCCAGACTCAACAGCACTCCTGGAGAGCAACATCCAGCAAGTGCCACCTCTGAACAATGCTCAACAGCTCCTATTTTCAGAAATATCTTTTGGAAAAGCTCGGAGAAGAAAGCTGATGGGCAAAAAGATGCAGGACTAACCACACAGAGCTACTGGGAAAGAAAAAAAAGGGGAAGAAGAAAAAATAAAAAGAGGAAAAGAAAAAGGGAATACACAAAAATAAACTCCAGTAAAGCCAGCACTCAGGATCATCAAAAAACCCCAGTGCAAAAGCTTGGACTAATGGGCAAGAGAGCCTCGTGGAAAGGCAGCATCAGCTTGAGGAACTGCTAGCTGAGAGTGGAGCAGCTGGATGGAATGGACATGCTGGAACTGAAATAATGTCAGCAGAAAAGCTGGGGATTAAGGGAGAAATCTCACACCATCTTTGGAAGGTATACAGAATACCTCAGTAGCAACACCTGATCTTTGCAATGACTTGGTGATTGAACCTCATCCCTGCTACAAGCTCCAAACATATGACCTTCAACACAGAAACCTGACCTCACCCCAGCTCCCACACAGCTTTCAACAACTCAGCTCAAGGGCCTTTTTAATTAGATCCTCAAAATTCCTCAAATAAGCCTTGAAGAAACAGAGAATCCAACCCCTTGGCTTCCACCACAGGGAGGAGTATGGCTGGAGAAAGAAGGAACACAAGTTGGAGGCACAAACTCCTATCCCGGGTCACCTCCATGCCTTCCCACAGTCTCACAGCTCTGCTGCAACTTTTTGCACGAAAATATGGAAAAATACAATGGCTAATTAATGTAGCTGCAGGGGAGGGAGGGACAGTGCAGACTAATGAGGAGCTTATCCAAGGATTAATGTTTGTGTAACAAATACGCGGCACTAAAGAACAAAAACATCTCCACGCAGCACGACGGACGTCACTGGTAACAGCACACAGCACCAAAATGTGAAGAAAACAAGAGAGTAAGAAGGACATAAACCAAAGAAGCTCAATATAAATGCTCAAGGAACCAAATAGATGCATGCACGTGCATGTAAGAGTTACAGTCCAGAGCTGTGGGAGAGCTGCAGCCCACGGCAGCTGTGGGCACCAGCACGAGCATCCCCACAGCTCCCTGTGCTGCCCACGGCCCATCTGCTGTGGCACCACAGCCCCAGCACAGCGTGAGCACAGCCAGGTGCATCCCACCTCGGGGGAAGCTGCTGCCACCTTCACCCCCCAGCCCCTCTGTCAACTGCTCATTCTTGGAACACCTGAGTAATTTCTTTATATGCAGCCAATTTCTCCTTGTGCCAATTTCACAGGATCACTGGGATTGAAAGAGACCTTCAAGGTCACCCAGACCCACCAGCACCACCACAATAACCCCTAAAAAACACCCCAAATGCCTCAACACTTCCAGAGATGGTGCCTCCACCCTGGGCAATTTCTTCCAAGGCCTGACCGCTCCGGTAGGGAAACGATTGTTACTAATTGCTAACCTGAACCTACCTTGGCACACCTTGAGGCCTTTTTCCTCTCACCTTGACCAAACAGGACACAGCACAAGGTCCCGATCCCCCCCCCCCGCTGCTC